>VRLP01002211.1:0-95000 GCA_009660295.1 Lophius piscatorius | reverse complement strand
TCATTCACCCTTAGCACAGTTTGATGACATCCATGTACAGGATGTGGCTGATGGTCACCGCAATTCTGAACCTTTATCCATATCCACTCTTTGAGATAATCTGGCTGGCTGCAAAGCAGCAGCAAGGACAGTGAAAACCTTGGTATATGCCGGACTCGATGGTGATCTTTGCAATGACCTTGGACGTATTTTCCACATCCCCATGGAGCTCATGATGAAGGGCATCAGTGCACTGTTAGCCATGTATGGTGCCAGACACTCTGGTGGTGTTGTGCAATGCCGCTCTCTCCCATATGGCCTTTCAATATTGCTCATTCTAATCCCTCAGCTCTTTGTTTGTTGAACAGGCCATTTATTCCCATGGCCTCTGGTTCTCCACAGATCTGTCAGCTATACCAAGTATCCCCAGGATCACGGCAGTGGAATGTACGTACAAGCTCAACGTTTCGGTGATGGTGAAAGAAGGACAGTGTTCCCTACTGCAAGCAGCTACTCTTCAGACTTTTCTTCACCGGTTCAGTGGATGCTGTGGTCAGTACTGGTGGCATGTTATCTACTTAGTTTTGTTCCTGTGTTGATGGAGCCTCTGAATTTCCAGCTGTGATAGTGACTTCACACTGCTATGGGTCTTCTGGGTGGATCTTATAGGCATACGTTACAAGGGGAAGCTTTAAGGATAGACTACACAGAAACAACAGGGATCCAGCACAGACACAGACCCATCCACACACACACACACGCGCGCACACACACACTAGGATTGCCTCCTCATGTGCAGTTAGCTTTATGTGCTTACTTCATTAAAGTCTCATTATGTAATACAAGAGTTAGAGACTTGAAATAATATGACCTAGTGCTGAATTAAATGAAATGTCAACAACAATCCCTCAGCATAACCCCCATACTATCTCCTCCATCCAATTTAATTTCCCTGGGAAAACACATAACATTCAGTCCTTTGTAGTCCAAATGCATTTGCTATTCCTCGTTTAAAGTTCCCTTTCTCCTGTCACACATTTAAAAATCCTCTCAATCTCTTTTAAGTCACCTCATCGCTGTCTACAATTCACCACCAAGCCTATCTTGCCCGCCCCCCTCCTTAAAGCTCTCTATATAATCATGCTGTTATCTTTTTATTTATTTCTTCATTTTAGGCCTACAAATTTGCTTCTCTTCTCTTTCGTGCATTTCCTATTTCAACTCAGTCAGTTATGCAGATTGGAGTTCCTCCTCCCGGTCCTGCAGCTCCCTTTCTGTTCCCCTGTCCTCTTTGGCCTCTTTGCAAGCCCTCCTTTAGTGGCTCTGTCTGGTGTGTAAGCCTGTGAAGCTTCTGTGCTACAGTACATCCTGTTGATAGGAAGCATCCTGTGCATCATCGCTCCCAGCTGCCTGTGGGTTCAGCTGGCTCAGTCTGGCCCATCTGTGTGATCTTTTGCCAGATAACTGGGGTTTGGCTCTGCATGATCTATCCCTCTCTAAATCATTTGCCAGGAGAAAGAAGTAGAGATGCTTGCAAAATAAAGGTGCAAGTCGAGCTGCAAGCTCTAAAGTGAAAAGCCTAGAGTGCTTTCTGATGCTCATACCTGCTCTCCTCTTCTGCTCTCCTGGGGTCGGCATGCGTTGCTCTGGTACAGGAAAGGACGGAGGAGACCCGTTCTTATGGAGACGCGCTTAAAGATGAGCTCCAGGTGTGGTGGTGAAGCAAGTATCTAATCCTGTGTGACATTTAAATGCCATGACTACTATTGATGTATGGTTTGAAGTGCCACTGGGGCATTGTTCTTATTCCGAATGTCCTTAATATATTTTGGAGGAAAATCTAATAATAAAAAAAAATCTGCTAACCACTGGGTTTTACATTTTTGTCATTCTGCGCTGTATTCTCTTCCTGTCCATTGTTCAGTACTCACAAGAAGAAATGGTGTGAATGTGACTCAGAGACCTTTTTGAAGGTCAGCGCTGAGGCAGTGTTCAGAAGATATGTTCTAGCTGGAGGGGCTGTGCCACATATCCACACTCAAGTTTCAGGTGTGAGCTCATAGACTTATCAGTGTGTACTTTACTGGCTGTGAAAATGTATACAAAAAGTGTAAATAGAAAAATATCTTAACTCCATGAATACAAATAGAAATGTATCTTTAATTTAAAAATATAGTTAAATTTAAATCAATGACAATTTATATTATGAAATCAATATTATTAACAGATTTTTATTCAAAAAGTCACTGAAGAAATAACTGTCATGACCTAAATAAATTACATGGAGGCTACAATTGTTTTGAACCCTCGGATATCATGTTAGTTTTGTTTCTGTATATTTGTTGTTAGTGGTCACTTATTACTTAATACTTAAAATATTGCTTTTTTTTTGCTAAAATTGAATTAGGGATTTGTTACACTTTGATTAAATACATCCCACATGTTTCGGAGTTCAACATGCTTAAGATTAAAAGTCAAGTCACATAGGTGATGTGCTGAAAATGAAAAATACTAAACATTAATGTTGACTATTATTTAATGTGGTATTTCAAAGCTCAGACTCTCAACGACAGGCCCTAACCATTGATCTAATCTAAAAAATGAAAAATATTTTAAATTTTAAATTTTATTAATTTTTTCATATTTTTGCAAAAACATGCCTTTTTCTTCCACAAATAGACCAAAGTGGATTAAGGGACCTAAACAGAGCTAGTCCGAACACCTGCAGATAAAAAGGCCGACAGACATGCAAGAATATTTGTTAATTACAGAACAATATTAGAAACCAACATTGTGTGGGAAATTTGTGTCAAAGTTCCACACTTTCATGACATGAACCTCAACTCTACAAGTGGTTGCGGTCAAATAACATCATGCCAAAACAGGGTTTGAGATAAAAGAGTCAACAAATGACCTCTGTTCTAAGGTTTCTTACAGCCCCTTCCGAGTCTCTTAAATTATAAATATCACAACAATGGTCGATTAGGTTTATTAGTGTGAGGACTTAATGTCTACCATATGATCGAGGCTTGCATGTGATGCTCCACACAGCATATCTAAGAGGTCACCCATCGTGATCCTTAATAGGATTTAAATTAAGCTGCATTAGCTCTGTAACAGCCAAAATGATTGGGTCAGAATCTTTGATGTTTATGGTTAATTATCATTTGGGAAGCACTCTTACTGTAAGACTCTCCCTCAAGGGAAGTATTCAGTGGTAAGCTTTTCAAAATCCTGAGCTTCTCTAATTTTGTAATTGAAGATCTAGAAATAGAAGAAAAAAAATCTAAGAGGTTTATCTGACAACTTTGTCCAGCAATTTCCTCACCATTGAATTTGAATGGCTTCCATTACTTTATAGAAAATGTCACAATTTTATGGAACATGTTTGATGTCATGTAAGGGCTTTGAAGCTGGACCTTAATAAGGCTGTTGAGTGGTAATGACACTCAACATTGCTCTGTCAGACCATGAAGTCTGCTTAAACACTTTTGGTACTGAAAACCTTCTCTGCCCCAGGGGTGGCAACACACTAATGTTAACTGGATTCAACTTCTTTGATATGAATATAATCCTGGACTTCGGGGCCTTGTGTTTTTCCCCTTTAACACTCTCTTTTATACACCTCCTTCCATTCAAACCTCTGTGTAAATTGAAGTAACAAGAGAGGGTAACATGTTAGACTATCCACTGAGAGATGTTTCGGAGATGTGGAAAATGCCCCGAACATGTGAAGTGTAACATTCCTCCTTGTTTAACACATGGGTAGGTATTGATCGCCATTCCCAACACTCAAATTTAAAGTTACTTGCTGTTGTAGTAGTGAGTTTGGGCAAAGTAATACCCTCAGGATATAAGGTGAAACTGTTGTAGATATGGCTGTTAGACAGAGGCCAGATGGTGCAGCTATGAAAGTAAAATAGTAAAAAGTAAATTTGATCTTGTGGCATTTATGAGTGGGTATCCAACAGTGCAATACATATATACATTCAAATATAATGAATATAGTCTAGGCCATGATTATATCCGCCTAATTAACACTAGTTGCTTCAAATCCCTTGTACACAGACAGGCTTAGCACCTACCACCTACAGTCATCACCGACATAATTATGAGATGAAAACACAAGTTGAGTTAAAAAGTAATTATTAGCATGATGGAAAATTGATATCAGGAATTCTGCTTAATTACTCTATACTAGCAAATAACACAATAAAAAGGTAATAAATATCAAACATGGAAAAATATATGGATAATGAAGACAAAAGAGAGGTGGGACAGAGATGTTCATAGTGGAGGTTCAGGTGAACCTTTGCCTCCATATTTTGCTGTGTTCACTCACCTGTCACAGAGCTACACCATTTTTTCTTAGTACAATTTTATTATTTTATTTTACCTCTCACTCCTGATTTATAGTATCCCCCCAGTCATTGAAAACAAATATAACAAGAACAACCTAATGTTGGCCTCTCTGTACCTAAAGGCATAAACTGGTTTGCGGACTGGCCATATTATTCTTTCTATTTTAAACAAAAGCCACTGTGGCAAGTACAGAGGGGCAGTGGGGATTACTAATGTGGGAGATGTTAGCCTGCAGTATAATGGATGTTTCAAAGCCATCATCCGTCATGGTCTCACACATTAGAACCACATGTAACCTTTTGAATTGATGAGATGGTTCTGTATCCATTGAATATGAAACCAAACTATTGCACTGCTCGCTGATGACGGTTATGCCTCGTAAAGATTACTGACCCTGCTGCAGCATCAGAAACACATCTCGTGACATTAGTTTTGAGGCTAGGATTGAGCGCACCTCCCAAATTAAATGAAAGTCATTAATGTTATCTTCTCGTGTGAAAATACAATACAAAAGTTAATGAAGTACATGAGAAAATTCTCTTCTCAGAGGATGCAGTGCAGACTGGAAACAACATGACTTCTTAGAATAGTCTCCGATTCCTCTTGAGATTTGATTTAATGCTAGTTATTTTTATTCTCATAAATACTTGGATCCGGGGAGGCCGGCATGTTTTATAGGCCTGATGCCTCTGTTTCCGCTTTCCAGAGTTTACAGGAAGACGGGTGTAATATAAACATGGTAATATACCAGCCTCACTCATAAGCATTGGAAGGAAATTGTTGAGGATTTAATTTATTTTATTGCAGTATGCAGATTTTCGGGGTATTTCATCTTGAATAAACAGTTGTAATAATTTGCTGGGTATATGATTGCAGGGATGTGTGGACTGCAAAAAGGATGGAATGATTACTAAATGAAACTGAGATGTGAAAGTGAAAGATGAAAAATTAGAATTAGAATCATATTCCCCATCATTGTTTATTTTTTACTACATATTTGAACATGTGTGGAGCCTAAAGCAAAAAGCAGAACATGTTCAAAACCAATGATGACAAAATATTTATTTCTTCACTTATTTTCTAGACCAGTGATATCTTCATGTTCAAATTCAATAAACCGGTCATATTATAGATGTTTTAACCTCAGGATACCCTTGAGGTTACAACATATGTATTTTGCCAACTTGGGGAAAGAATTCTAATTTAAAGCATTTACTATATAAAAATATGGATGTAAAATAGTGAGCATGTTGGTTGGACAACTCTCTCTTTCCCTCATTTGACACCTTTGCCCAAAACAAGTAAGAACCATTTGCCCCACTTCTATATTGGCTTCTTTTTTCAACTATAGAATTTGCATCCTGGGGATCAGAAGCCTTTCAGGTAACCTAATGTAAATGAAATCATAACATTCACTTGCTCACCAATCCTGAGTAATAAATATTTTCTTTCTTCACCAGCTCAAAGCTCAATATGATCATCAACTCTATGAGGTCGAATCAGAACCCTTATAATGCCTTATAATGACTTAATTGAAAGACTTAAGATTTTAAGACTCAAACTTTTAAGTTTAATGTATTGATATGTCCGCTGCATAGAATAATGGACTAGTTTACAATTATTAGGAGTGTGTTGAACTGTGCATGTTTGATGTGTAGCTAAGTTTTTATGCTGAAACTACATTGCTAACTATGATCTAACCTCACAAGGTTCCATTGAAAATTGTAACAAGCGGACAACCTAAAAAAAAAGTAAGGAATAGAAAGAATAATGGCCTCAAAATTTGAAAGTTAAGTAGAATTCTTAATTTGAAAGTGTTAAAGCTTGAAATTAATGATCTACTTGCAAATTTGTATTAATGGTTTATTGTTGTTTTTTTTTGTTGTTTTTTTAAAGTCAGTTATCTTAAAACATTTTAGGTCTATGTATTGGTATCAAATAACATTAAGGCTTATCAAAACATACAGTTCATGCAACAATCAGTTCTTCTTACAGGAGACTACAGGTGTAGTAGCTGTGTGAGTGTGTAATGAATCCATATATATATATATATTACATCTCACCAGCCATGTTGTTCAGGATGTAAGAAATATGTAATGCTGTACCCCCAACTGTTTTTCTATAAAGATGGATGAGGGCACATCTTGTTGCTCACTGTTAGGATGTGAGGAGACATGGCTGTCCAATAAACACAGTCTGAGGGTGTAAATCACATCTATGCTCATTGTAAGCGTCTTCTTAAGCCAAGCAGTCTTTACTGAAAGATGCTCGATCACAAATTATGGTGGAGAACTGTTTGATGGATAAGTAGCATGCAGGAGAAAAAGACAAATAATGCTTGCAATTTGAAAGGTGAGCGCAATCTATCAGTATCCTGTGGAAATGAATGGTGTTTTTATTTCTCACAGGAGGACTGAGAGAGTCTTAGACTGGACAAATGGCACATTCCCTGCTGACAAGAGAATCTACTTCAGTGTTCAATCACGGTAAAATTACATATTGCATTTAAGTGAGAGTTCCAGGCTCTGTAGTGATAAGTCATATACTGTATGGTAGTTAACAGCAAAGAATATATTGGTGTGTATGTTACTTAAATGTAATTTTTTAAGAAAAATAAAACAGCTTGTTCAAAAGCGATGCGCTAAGTGAAATTTTAAATATCTGATCTCCTTTCCAGGAAACATGGTAATAAGTACAGTCGGCTCACTGAGGGAATTCTTACACATGTCAAAAATAATGAAAGTTATTCTGGATTCCAGCATATCCAACCTCTTCTGTGTCACTTGAAAATATTGCAGATTTAAATTTAAATCATACTAAATAACAACATAAAGAGCCTATGCAGACAAGTATACAGGGTAAATGAATGACATTCCACTTTATAGAGTTCATTACTCCAGCGACTTTAGGAGAAAGCAAAGTGGCCCACATAGGTAAGGCATTGCTACTCAAAGACAATACTCTGCTTGTTTTGCGTTTATAAGCGGGTAATATTAGGAACAAATCTTGAACAATTGAGACGGGTTTTCGTTCTAGCTCCTATCATCCAGTCAATTTTCATCTTATGTTCGTTCTAGCATTTGTTGCTCCATCAAAAAGAAATGATTCTATCCGATGGCGCGCACACATAATACACACAACCCAATTAGTGAGGCACTCCTGGCATCATATGGGAACCCTTTTTTCTCTTAATTCCCTCTAAAAGGAATGTTAGACACTACTAACCAAATAACCCTTTGGAGACACTGCAGGGAGAATAATGTATTCAATATCCAATGGCACATTGCGTGTGAGTGGGAAATAATGAGTATTTGGGGGTTCTCCTGTGTGCTCATTTACATTATACTCATATGAAAGCCTGTGGGTCAGCCGGAGATGATAAGCATGCCAGCTTTGTACCGGACAGTTTTTGTGTCGCCATAATTGATCTCCATCCAATGTCAAATGAAAATGATGGTTATGAGTTGAGTGATTTGAATGTAATTTGATTTCAATTGGTGAATCTGCTTACCTCACAACTCCACTTGGTGTTTCTTCCACAGAGAATTATCCTAGGCTGATAGACAGTGATGAGCATAACATTAAAACCACCTGCCTTTAATTGTGTATGGCAAGGCAAGAGAAGTTTACAGAGCAGTGTAATAGCTGAATAATAAAATGATTGAAGCAGACCTCTCCAGGAGCTGGTTCCAGATATGTGGGAAATTAAAACTGCACCCTCCCCATGTTTAGTTTTGACCCTGGGGACAGAGAGCAGACCCCTCTCAGATGACCTGAAGGGTCAGGACGGTTCATAATCGAGCAGCAGATCAGAATTGTATGCTTAATATAGACCCCTGGATCTATAAACAGCTCTGCTATGCACTGTGTGTTCTCATACCTGTCGGAAGAGGCATGAGCATGGAACACCCATGACCCTTTCTGTGGTTCACCTGTTGTATTCCCTTTAACCACTTTGGTAGGTACTCACCATAAAGAGACCAGGAACACTGGACAAGATTTTCTGTTCTGGAAATGCCCAAACTCAGCTTTCTGGCCATCACAATTTGACCTGTCCTTTCCCATTATTCCTGCTTCCAACACATCAACTTCAAGGACAAAATATTCACTTTGCCTTATAAATCCCAGTCACTGACACGTGCCATGGTAACAAGATAATCTTAGGACTTCTCAGTGGATGTAATGTTATGGCTGCTCAAATACAAACTGACATGTAGCTGTACGATGTTATCAGTTGGGATTATAAAGTTATCGCGTTGTTCAAATTACTTTACATTAGAGACATATTTGACAGCGAAACTCAATCCATTGCCACTGATGCATTCATAACATCTTCAATTTGAACTGTGGAAAAATAAATGATGAGTATACTATAAGAACCATTTAGAGAAGTACAAACCGAGCCAAAAAGCAAACAGATTTCACTCATTTCATGCTTGACTGTCAACCCTGAGCTTCCACTTTCAAAATAAATGAGAGAAATACATATTTGAAAAAAAAAAAGCATGAAGTAAGGTCTCTTAAATCTGCCAGGCAGTACTGTAAATCCATTTGCCCTCCCATGAGGGAGACAACCACTGACAGATCCCTCTGCCTGCTCCAGCTCTGATAGATGCCAAAATTACACATTTAGCGACGAGTCAGATCACATTTGATCAAGATACCCTCTGCTGTCAATATTTTAGGCTCTGTCAGTTATTTGAGTAATCTTAGGAGAGTTGCGCCACATTTCACACCACTGCAACATCTAAATCGTTTCATTGCATAAGAAACATTATTTCTGTTCCCTGCCATTATGTTTTAATGTTGCAAGAACTCTGGAAAAGAAAGATAGTGTGACGTTAATGCTCCAGTTTTATTATTAACTTTTTCTGGCCATGGAGCTTAGTGAAGTTTAATCTTTAAATATAGAGCTTTTGTTCAAATCAATAATGTAATGTAATATAACACTTGCTCAATTTAATGAATGGGCATGATTATACACATACAACAACTCCAAAAAATAAAATAAAGACTAACTAGCGCCACCAGTCAGTCAGTCACTAATGTCAGAAGTGATTTGATCACTCAATAAAACATATGAGGTGAAGCTTAGCAGTGTTTCTGACTCTGCTGCCTTTCAGAGTATCTCAAAAAGGTCTTCCCTAAGTTTTTCTCTCTCTCTCTCTCTCTCTCTCTCTCTCTCACTCTTTTTCTACAAGGCTCCCAATTCACTGCAAATTAACCGCTTGACCAGTCCAGCAGGGGTCACTGTGGTCTTTAGAGAAATCCAAAAACCAAATTTTCTAGGACGCTGCACTGACATTCTTAATGTTGCATTATGTGTTTACACATGCGAAATTATACATAATTTATGCCATTTACTTATACATAACAAATAAGAGTAATATATAAGAGGAACATTGTCAGCATCAAGATATTAGATAGGTGTGGTAAGGGGTGCTGAAACTCTGAGTGCTGGGAACATGGTCTCTGATGATGTACGCTGCATAGAATAATAGACTAGTTTACAATGATTAGGAGTATGTTGAACTGTGCATGTGTAGCTAAGTTTATATGGTGAAACTACATTTAATGAGTTTCAAACATGGATTCTGGAACACTGCCATTCCTCATTGAAAAAAATTGCTTTTTCACAGAAGAGTAAATGTTTGATTGTGCAAAGAGAGAATGTCTTTAAGTAAGATTAACATCATTTCTGGTATTATTTAGAGCAAAATTGTATTTATGATTCATGATAGCCTTCAAAACATATCCACCGCTCTTCTATAATTAAGAGAAAATCTGTTTCAAGGTAATTTCACTTGAACTTTTCCAGATGAAAAAAACATTTAGTGAGATGCGGATAATGGCATACCCTGCTGTCACTGTCATATCCAAGGAGATTGTTCGCTTAACAGTATTGCATAAATGGCCGAATGCTATCTTTTCCTAGCTGTTGATATTTGCCACATTATTTGGCAAATATTGATTGGTGTCTGCTTGTCCTTGTGTGTGACCGAGAATAAAATTCACACCTCTATCGACAATACGTGGAAAGCCCTGGGTGCTCCAACCAAATCTAAAATGACAGACTATTTTTTAGCTTACACAACCTGTCTGATGCCACATGTGTCCTGAAGTAGAAGGAGAACCTGAGCATTTAGTAAAACCTCACAATGAAAGGCTTTGCAGAGAAGCTACTTGTGCATGTGCATCAGTCTGCACTTCTTCTGTTGTATGTGTGTTTACCGTATATCTATTTTTGATCATTGCATATATCGGTTGAGGAAAATTTATTCAGCCATGAATATATGTACATTTTATGTTGCACATATAAAATCCCTAATAAAAAGTATATTTTACTGGAACATCCAGGCAAGGTCAACATGACCTAACACACTGAAAAACACAGAAAATTTGCACAAAATCTTGCTGGTGCAGATTCGAGGTGAAAGCACTTTGACTTATGTTTTTCTCAATCTCGATTTTTAGTCAATCTATCCGTGTTGAGCTTATCTGGGAAAAGTTGCACAGAACTGGAGATTCATCTTACATAATGTACAACCTTCTTACTAATGACCTACTCTATAGGACCTTGCCTGGAAGCCCTTAACTGCCCTGTCAGCTGGTGCTATTAAGGAGTTCTGTCAATGTACAGGACGTGGAGATAGATATACCAGAAAAGAGATGATGAGGGCAGGGAGGGGGAAAGGAAAAAAAGAATGGAAGAAGAGATAAAGAACATCAAACCAAAGAAAATCAATGCGGGCTGTTGTTGCCTTGTTTCTCGGGCATGGGAATGATAAGTTAATTGGCTAACAATCCTCAAACCCAAGCTTTTGCTTAATCCCTAGGTGATCCTAAGTCATTTAGATTGTGAGACTTTAAACTTGGTCCAAGACCGAACACATGTTCACTAGGATGAAGTTACAAAACATAGGTTCAAGCTACAACAAGCTGTACTTAAACAACAGATTGACCACACAACACTCACAAACAACATAAAAAATACTAATTGTTCAATTAACTAAAGTTTTCAATTTAATATAACTTAGTTACAGATGGCAAAGCCTCACTTCTAAGAAAAATGTGAAAATTACTTCACACCTGCTTTCCTTGATTCTCTGCGATGAAAACCCTATAGGTGTTGTAGTCGTCTTAAATCAAGACGTCTATCGGCGTCGGAAAATTTTTGGATAGAAACTCAAAGGAAGAGTTGGCTAAAAAGTGGGAAAATTTGGATTATTTGTCGACAACTTGGCCTTAAGGTAAGTGTGTGTTTTAAATAGAAGAAATGTTAGGTTGCGCTGTAGTATTACTGAAAGTTTGATACAACTCATTCATCTAACAATGTTTTTCCTTGTTAGCTGAGGTACATACCCCTTTATATCATCCTGCCACATGTTAAAGAGCTGATGATGACGATGCTACTATATCATCAAATGTGCCGGATGAAGCTGTTGTGTTTTAGGCGGCCAGTGTTGCCAGATGAGAGTTGAAGTGTTATCGTACCAGAGCTTCAAAATTAGTTAGAGCTCAGTTTAGCATCCTACTATTACTGTACTGTATATCACACTTTTTCATAACTCAGAATATTTTCGCTGACGGAAAAGCGTCTCTCTCTGTGAGTGGAGTGCAGGCGTAGCGCCGCCTCTATGAACAACTGTCAATCAGACATGGTCCTCTTTGATGCGTCGGACTGCTATCAAGATTGTTAGATTCTGTGTGTCTTGCACATATTAAAGACGCCCGATCTGCAACGAACATAAATTAAATGGTCTAAATTATTACTTAAAATGATGGATGCTCTGTAGGTTTTGAATTTTTATATATGGCTTTATCTCTGCTATTTTCACACGTGCCTAGTTGGTCCTTTTCAGATGTTTTAATTTAATTCTGTTTTTTAGACTTGTTGTGATTTTTACGAACAGTGATCTCACCCACCATCTGCATGTTACAACAACGTCAAAAAGCTTTGTTGTCACAGCCAACAACGGGTTGTAGCCAGCCAGTAATATTAGGATAGTTTTCCCACTCATGTCTAAGCCCTGGAGATGAGCAAGCTCACCTCTTGATTCTAATGTCCTTCTCCTCTTCGCCTCTCCGCAATCCAACTCCTCATCCTCATGTTCAGCACTCATTGTTAAACGAGGCATTGCACGCCACATCACGCGTCGCTTTGTCATAACAGCATTTTCATTGGCTGGAAAAACGTCATGGGACAGGAGCTGGAAAGACGGCGGGTAAACAGCTGCTAGCTCAATGAAATTACAATGAGATAAATGTAAGATGGATGAAATGCCAAATTATCTTACATTTTGGGATTTTTGGCATCATTGATCTTACTGAGGGTGAAATTATCCTTCAAATAGGATAATTGCCGTACAAATTGGATAATTACGGTACAAATACGATAATTATCGTACAAATACGATAATTTTTGTACGTCTGGCAACACTGGAGGGGGCTGTTGTGCTGCAGGAACTACCAGACCTCGGTACTACTACTGCATACCTCTTTGGTCTTCTTTATGCATGAACACAGAATATCAAATTCAGTGCACACAAGAATGGCTTCTGAATGCCAGCAGCGAGGTGTCAGCGAGCTCTTTATGAAGACACAAAGGGCTTTTTAAAAACTAAAATTAAAAAAAAAAATTCAGCTGAATTTACGACTCGACTCAACAAGATCTATCTTGTAAGTCATATTTTACTCCAAAAGTTAGTATTTTAGTCACAAGGGGAGTTTTCTTTTGGAAAAACACAATTTTGGACATAATTTCACATTTAATTTGAGTAGTGTGGGTAGCTTGTACAACAAAGAGGTTTTGGAGACTCCTCGGGAATATAATCTTGCTATCGGGAACAACAGCATAAGTCTACTTAACACTTTCAAACTCACATTACTCAACACTAGATTATATCCCTGAAAAGTCAGGGAGGCATCGGCCAATTGTCATCGCCGATGCCACCGCTGATCTTTCATGGATCATTTTAAAACTTTATTCCCCCCAAACACCTTCATGGGAGGAAGAATTTAGGTGATTATGGGAAATTTTAGTCTTTATCCCAAAACTATTTCGGGCCAATTTCTCAACCTTTTGTCCGATTTAGTCCAAATTCGATGCGGACGAATCGACTCAAGGAGATTTATCTTGTAATTAGCATATTTTGCTCTACTTTATAATTAACTCATTATTCAGACATACCTCAAAAACTATGTCATGGATATGTCTCAAACTTAACAACCAAAACACTTTATTTCATTATTTACCGATTTTGGGAAATGTAGTTGTATAGTTCCGACACTAGGGGAAGCCTTATCTCCGAAAGATATTGGGTCCTAATTTCTTCAACCATTTATCAAATAAAGTTCAAATTTGGTGCATATGAATCAACTCGGGGGGATCTATCTTGTATATCATATTTTACACACATTTTAATTGAAAAGTTTATATTTCACAGATTTCAGGGAACTTTTTTTCAATCAAAAATCCTATGGAAATAACTTCACATTTCATTTGATTTCTTCAACCAGGGGTATTGCTTCTACAAAGACGGGCATCAGGGATTTTCAGCCATATACCCTTGCTTGATAGGTCTTGTTTGCAGCTGAGTGCTTTTTTTTTTTATCACATTTATCTATTGGGCATTTATTAAATACAATTAAAGCCGCATAATTAACTCTGATTTATTAAGGTAAGTTTGTACAACAATAATAATAATAATAATAATAATAATAATAATACATTTAATTTATAATGCACTTTACATTTGGATCAAATCTCAAAGTGCTACAAAGTAAAAGCAGATAAAAGCATCAATAAAAAAAATATAAATAATAACTATATAAAAACCTGACCAAAAAGCAGTAATGTTAATTAAAGTTATAGGTTCTGCTAAAAAGGAAAGTTTTAAGTCCTTTTTTAATGTGTCAGTCGTCTGTGGAGCCCTCAGATGGTCAGGGAGGGCATTCCACAGACGAGGGGCAGCAGAACAGAAGGCCCGATCACCCATGGTGCTGAGCTTAGTCCGGGGAAGGAGGAGGCGGTATGAGTGGGTAGAACGGAGGGATCGTGTTGAGGTCAGTGGGGTGAGTAGTTCTTTCAGGTAGGGGGGTGCGTTACCATGGATACACTGGTGAGTGAGGAGAGAGATCTTATGATCAATCCTGGTGGAGATGGGAAGCCAATGAAGGGAATGAAGAATGGGGGTGATGTGTTCGTGTTTACGAACTCTCATCAGGATCCTTGCAGCACTGTTTTAAACATACTGTAGTCTTTGAAGACTTTAATCAGGGATCCCGATGAGAAGTGCGTTACAGTAATCCAGTCTGGAGGAGACGAACACGTGGACCAGCTTTTCACATCACTCAAGGTGAGTGAAGAACGGAGTTCGGAAATATTTCTGAGATGATGAAAGGAGATCTTGCAGATGTGTTTGATGTGGGATTCAAAAGTGAGTTGAGGGTCAAATCTTACGCCGAGGTAGGTGACTGATGAAGAGAGGGGAATGTCGTGACCAGAGAAAGTAATACTGGTTATGGAGGAAGACTGGGTCTGATGTGGGGTGCCAATTAAAATTGCTTCGGTTTTGGAACTGTTGAACTGGAGAAGGTTGTTTTTCATCAACACCTTTAACTCCTCCAGACAAGCGCGGAGAGTTGACAGGGGAGATGATGATGAGGATGACGATGGAGAGGCTGCGGAGGAACATGTGTCAGTTTTTATGTAGATTTGCGTGTCATCAGCGTAGCAATGCAATGAGAGTCCATATCGACTGATGACATGGCCAAGGGGGAGCATGTAGAGTATGAAGAGAATGGGGCCAAGGACTGATCCCTGGGGGACTCCAGAGGTGACGGTGTGTGTCTGGGTCCTTGAACTTCCTAGGGAAACGTATTCTGTTCTGTCAGTGAAGTAGGATTGAAACCAACAAGTAAACCTGTGTTAATTGAAAGTAGAAATTTATGGCATTGAAAAAAGAATCTCAGCGTTAGCATAACCTCAATATTGTAGTTGGGTGAACAAGAAGATGGTAGTTGGCAGATCTCATGACCAAATTTGAAAACCTCTGTACGGAAGGTAGAATTTGAGAAAACGCCAGAAGAAGTTTTGCAAATGCAAAAATTAACATAAATTATACATTTTTTTCAATAAACCGGTCATATAATAGAGGTTTTAACCTCTCTATAATAGTATATCTATGTATATCTATGTATATATCATAGTATCCACAGACGGGGGGTAGCAGATACATAGATATACATAGATATGTATATCTATGTATACATCTCTCTATGATGTATACATAGATAACTATCTATGTATACATCATTTAGGTCTCCCTAAATGTACCAAACCTTTGTGTCAAAGTGATGAGCAGCATTAACACCTTGGCCTCTAAAGGCATGTTGGTGTGATTCTAACTTTAAACAGACATGCTTTTGGTTCAGTATCATAACGTGTCAATAAAAATCTGATCCTAGAGTTGATATCAAGCTCAAAAATATTTGCATACACCAAATATTTGTAAACCAAAGGATTCTACATCTAAAAGTAGAATCTTGGCGAAGAAAGCTTGCTACTCCGTTGCTTTTTCTTTTTCTAAATAAGTATGATTTTCTATTTGTCAAAACACAGTAACAACTTAAAATGTGAAATCCCTAAAAACATTAGTGAGCTTTTTTTTAAGCATCCAGGTTTGCTAAAGGGATTCTGTTCTTTTTTTCTGACCAGCCAGGAAAGTTTTCACCCCATTGTTTAGTAATTTTCCTATTTCCTGTTAATCAGTATACCAATGTTGTATGATGTGATACTATGTTATAATAATGATTGTTCTGCCAGCTATATCTGTTGACAGGGATTTAACAAATGTACCCAAACATTCTATAATAGTATTGGATATATTATTCAAATGAAAAAAAGTCCATAAAAAACACAATCATGTTAACTGCAACATATAAATAAAAAATCTGACAACAATAAACTGTATTATCTATAATGTTTGACTAAACTTTGCTGCACAGGATGCATATGTTCGCAAAATCCCATAAATGGATCATCAAAAAAGTTGCAGCAATTATAACATTTGTGTTAATTGCCATATTTCCTATCACCCTCCATTATTATTTTTGCTTTGAAGACGGGGAGCTCCTGCTGACACCTTCTGTAAGCCTCGGGAACAAATCAGGTTCTCTGACAAGGTTTTGTGCAGTCTGCGAGTGAAGTAAATTTCCCTGCTAACAACCTGAGTGGTGCTGTTCATAAGTTATATTTAATATGGGGTTTCAACCATCATAGAAGGTAATACTGAAAAATCATACTCTTCTTTCACATTTAATTTGAAAGCTGTTTTTCATGGGGCTTGATATCAGGGGATGCATTCTGAGGAAGTGTGGTGGCGGTAGAAAAGGAGGAATAAACAGTCGCTGCTCAGAGCTGGAGAGTATAGCTCTCTTTTCAAGGGTGGGTAAGGGGTCAGGAAATGAGGCAGTGGGGGAGGGAGAGTTCCACGATAGATGCTTCCTCGACCTTGCACATGTTATAAAACCAAATGCCTTCCAGCCCACCACATATATACACCATCACAATCACCTTCTCTTCATCCCTTTGTAGACTTCTTCTCCTCTAGACACATTAACATAACATGAAAGTTCTATTTACAACCACAAAAAGCAAGCAGCAGAGAAGCTGATGCAGGCCTTCTCATTAACCATATTAATCTCAGCATGGCACAGCACAAACATTTTCTTACGATGAGGTGTAACTTACAACAACGATGTGCCAAAGGTTACATTTTATTTAACTTTCAAATCATTGTTTTTACCTCTTCTGGTTGTATTTCATTGAGACCAATGTCTGACTACATATCTGTCTGTAGGCAGATATATTGCAAGCCATATTAACAAGCTATGAATGAGAATATGCTAATTTAAAATGATGAGTGTTACCAATAGCACTGGCCATTGTTTGTATTAATTGTTAATTTAGATTTTAAGGTGTTTAGGTCTGATTTGTTTAACAGCATGCTCAACACTAATAATAATAATAATAATACATTTAATTTATAACGCACTTTACATTTGGATCAAATCTCAAAGTGCTACAAAGTAGAAGCAGATAAAAGCGTCAAAAAAAAAATAGAATAATAACTATATAAAAACATGACCAAAAAGCAGCAATGCTAATTAAAGTTATAGGTTCTGCTATAAGTGATCTGAAAAAAGGAGTTGCAGTTCACAGAGCACACAGGATTCAAGGTGGGTATTCAGGCACTTTCATAGATACTGAGACTTAATTATGTCAAGATAGCTAATTTTTCAGGTACTGCAGTGTCTCCCATTGCCTCCAAATAATGAAGTACTATAGGGCCCCATCTCAGCAGACCCAGTGTTTTGAGGGACATGCTCATCATTTTACAATTTGGATCCAGGAGAAGACTCACAGGCTGGCAACAAAAAAAAGAAAAAAGGTTTTACTGGTGAAATGATAATTCAATCAAAGGCGCAGCAGTGGTTAACCAGGTTTTGGAACCACTGGCCCCGAGAGTTGACATCTAAAATCTTGTTGACTGTAGGCAGGGTGGTCGTCAATGACTGGGTTCAGCCTGAGTATACATGGTAATAGAGGACACAGAATTAAGCAATGAAACGTGGGATCTAAGTTCATTGAAGCATAACAGATGGGGGCTTAAGGATTATTTTCAATTTCAAATGGGTCAAGCAACATGGGATGTGAACCTCCACCTGGAGAGGAACATCTTGAAAAGAGAGCCAAACCATTGAGCAGAAACAGAGACTGATAAAAGGGAAAAAAGTGTTTTCTTCTCAAAAATGCAAAGGGATTGGGGAGAAAGGTTTGAGTGGTAGCTGGAATTGACCGGCAGAGGCTGGGGCAGCTTGAGAGGTTTAGCAGAGGAGATGGTCAGCTGAGGGCTCCAGAGCACAGGAAAATGGCCAGTAAACAAAGGAGTTTTACTCCTTGAGAATACCTCAAGGGGTAAAACTCTTGAGAATACCTCAAGGAGTAAAACAACAAGAACTCCAGTTCTTTATTATTATTAGAGCAGAGGTGTGCACCACTGAAGTGGAGGTGTAATCTAGCAAAGAGTTGGAGGAAAGCTGGGCTTGATATACTGCAGCGGATGGTGAGGATGATGATATTCAGGTAGAGAGCGGAGCCAGGAGCCGGGTGTGGTGGGGCTTTGCCAAAAACACAGACCCCGTTGCAAAGAAGCAAATGTAGGGGAACAGAGAAGCACACAGGGAAAAACATACTAGACAAAAACTAGATCACGTACAGACTGTTTTATTTGGTTCATCTAGGATGAGGAAGTCCTCATCAAATAACGGTGTGTGGATGCATTATTCTGTGCCTATGATTGAGATACTTGATACTTAGCTTCACTTTTTTGTAATAATTTTTCTGATTCTAAGAAGCTGGTTTCAGTTTTTAACTGCATAACTCTAATGCAGTTACTGCAAATAAACCCAAGGCCATTATAGGACTGAAACCAAAGAAGGTTGCAGATATGACATGTTGACATTGGTCTGACATCAGCACATCATACACGACTGATAGTTCTGATGATGGGTGTTTTAGATTTGCTGCTCCCTCATGTTAAAAGTCAACATCACCGACAAATCAACTTGAAGAACTAATGATCCAAACACATTACCTAATGTAATTAAAATGCAATTTTTCTAAGCTAGGTGGATGGATTGGTCATTTTCACATATCCATTCATGCCCCTTGCAAAGATTACAAACTATTGAATATTGGTAATTAGATATCACTGAACTGGAACTTTGCCGTCCCTGTTTTGATGCTGGGTAACATCAAAGAAAGGTAAAATGACATTAGTACTGTGTAAGTTATGATAGAGTAAAAATTTATTTATTTCATATCTGTCTTTGTCAGTTGATATTATTTATTGTGTCCCATGCCTAGGTAACTGTTACCTCTGCCATTTTAACTATACCGGTTGAGGTTGAATGTGTGGACTGGATAAGGTACAAATGATTTGCCCTGTTGTCATCACTAATGTTGTCTGAATTGAACTAAACTGTAAAAACCAGTACTTCTTCATCTTGCAAGTTTCAGTTAACTAGTATAGAGTATACTACAATACGTTGATTTTGTTTGTCATTTGTTCCTACTGCATGAAAGCTTATACTATAATTACTAAATTAACAAATTAATCTGATGAATAAAATACATATGACATCTATACAATAACTTAAATCATGCATCAACTAAAGAATAGGCCATTAATCTATATATGAGAAGAACTGTGAGGCAACACAATTCTAGCCAACTATCTAATAGCACAGCCTACATTTCAAGCAGAAGATTAAATCATGCCACATGTCCTTATCAACCTTCACTTCCACTATAAAACATAAGAAAATCATGGCATTTATGAAGTCTCTCTGGACAGACCTACGTGGACAATGATTAAAAGACCTTGAACTAGTGTGAACTTTGTGCACATTGTACAACTGGTTCTTTTTAAACACTTCCGTACAGAGTAGCAATATAATATAATGCTGGCTACACACTAGGGGAGGAGACGCCCGATTTAATGCCAGGTTTGGTCCCCCCAACGGTCGGTGGGGCATGGCCCGATTTGAGGCTTATCTCAAACGACTATTTGTACAAATAATTCTCATGTATGTGGTGTCAATTCGATTTTCTTACTGCTCCAAATCAAGTTGGAGCCTCCGGAGCCTCCCCGTTCTCTATTCAAACATGTTTGATATTTAAGACACCTGATCAAGCTGCCTCCAACAGAATACCTGCATAGCCAATGAGAGCGAGCAGACCAGGAAGCTTCATAACTGGATGTTGCATACTTTTACAGCGAACACAAACCAAAACATACCTGTAACTGAGCTAGCTGGATTATTGAAGAAGAACACCAGCTTGTCGAAGTATGGCAACAGCACCAGTGACTTTAAAACGTGTCATGCAAGACATATCACAATAGGACCGACAAGGACGTCTATTGTCCTCCCTATTTTGTTTTTCTTCTGAAATCACGTTCGGTCACCGAAGTTTCTGTGAGATCTCAGTTCTGTTGAATCGCCATTGTGAAATCCTACAATAAGTGTGTATGGTTTCGCGGTCTGGCTGAATCGTCTACTATATGCTTTTGGAATATGACAATGTTAAAAATCGGTTTAAACTGTCCTTATGTGTGTAGTCTCCCACGTTTTTTTTAAATCGGTTAAGATTTGAAAATCCTCTTGTGTGTAGCCTGCATTTGTTCAATGATGGTGAATGATAGCAGATTTTCAATCTCAGCCAACCAAACAAGACCAGACAAAAAGTAAGCTGTAGGTAAAAACCTATGTAGACATTATAATTACACATCCTTTAGTGCTTTGGCATAGATTTTTTTATACTTTTAATGCCATTCCTGACACAACCCTTTCATTTATCTGGGCTTGGGACCAGATGAATCTAGACCAGCACTAGATGTGGGTGGGTAGGCTGGTAGCACTAAGGAACGTGCCTGAGGGTCAACACTGGATTTCTGCCACAGCCTCTTTTAACTGGGATTTGAACCCCAGTCTCCTGGTCCAAAGTCAGTGATTAAACCAAATGAGCTAAACACGGGTGTGGTACAGCTGTACACAGTTGTTAGAGAGATTCTGGAAAAACTAATGGAAGGATTAGCATTAAACTTTTCCGAGAGATAGGTTTAGGAGTATTCTAGATATGGTGACATTATGCGATAATCTCACAACATGACGTCACAAAAACGTTGTGTTAGCGACATTAAGGTAAAAATGTATGTACAGATTTGTATGAAATTACACCCAGAGGTAGATTTTGACATATCCTCGAGATTATCAAATTATGGTGATCTTTTGTGTGTTTTTAGCACAAATTTAGCACTTTGAGATTTAATCCAAATGTAAAGTGCATTATAAATTAAATGTATTATTATTATTATTATTAGATGAACAGTTTCGAAGTATCAAGGAGATACTCTGAGAGTTTTCTGTAAATTTATTATAGATTTACTATATAAACAATAACTTTTTCCTACTGCATTCCAACTGAAATTTTCCAAAATAAAGCAAATTGATAGATTTTGATCACAATAATTTCTACATTAGGTACTGTTGTGTTTGATGGAGGTTTGTGCTCTCTGAGTGCTTTTGCTACTTTTAAATTCATTCATTCCTCATTTTAAGTTGGTTTACATCTTAAGAGGGAAAATTACTAATTATAATGTTTTTTTGTTGCTCATGAAATACAAAATGAATTCACTGATATGAATTCATTAAATATCACCACTTTAGATATTGAGGATGTGTTTTTGTCCATACACCTGGCTGCACGTTTCTCTCTGCAGATGTGGCTACACTGAACTGAGATAAAAAACATACATCCAAACAACAAAAGATCAGAATTTTAAAGATCCATAAATTACATGACTGTTTTTTGTCATTTTGGTCATTATTGGCAAATGACTTATTCTGTTGTTTAAAAATTAGCTGTTGGAACATATCCCTGATCAGCAGCAATCACCTTTAATGCTCGGGCCTTTAGGTGTGTTACCAAAATGACAATCACTCTTATCTACGCGAGACACTTATTGACTTACAGCGGTAGACACGTTCTTTCTTGGTAAGTGACAACAGAACAGACAGTACAAGTAATATGTTATGTTTATCATTCACATTATTGATTATACAACATGTTTCCCCCTGCTGTTGCAATCATACATAACAATCTCGGCATATAAGTTTGTTTAAAATGAGCTTGAAATGCAAATGGAAATGAGCATAAGGTACACTGAAAAAACAGGTGTTTTAATCATGGACTTTATCCACTTCCAAGTCCCCCATAATTATATAATAAGTACAACATTGTGACTCTGATAGAGGGCTGTTTCTCTGAGACAGTATGTTATACGTGAACACCACACAGTCTACCATTACAAATGGACCGTGGCACTGTCGACCTTATCTCATACACCTGGGTGACCAGATAGGACTGAGAAAAAGAGGACGAGGTTTAATCCACCAAACGATAGAAATAAGGGGTTTAGTAAATCAGGGTGATACAGAGCAGAGGACAGACCTGCAGTTTTGAGTTTTTCATTTTATTTTTTGGTCCGTCTATAATTTTTTCTGGCAATACAACCCTATCTGTTTCTATAAAAGAGACCAAGAGATAAGAGGACAGAGGCATATTAAATGTTCTATCCTCTCTCTTCACCAAATAAATACCAGATTTGGACTTCAGCTCGAAAGTTTATTCTACAGCTCACATCTATATTCGTTGAAACACATAAGTGTAAATCCAGAACTGGCTTAGAATGCAAACCATATTAAGATTGTCGTAGGTCTGATTTAGTCCATATTTGGTGGATGTGAATGGATTTCAGGAGCTCAATCTAATTAATAATATATTTTACTCAAGTAGCTCTTATTTTACTCACTAGGGGGAGCTTTTTTTAAAAAAGAAAAGCACTTTTACAGACATAACTCAAAAAATATTTAATGGATAATTTTAATTTATATTCCCACATAGAGCTTATTGCAAGGAAGAACTGGAGTGATTTTAGGAGAGTTTGATTGTTTGATTTCCGACACTAGGGGGAGCTTTATCTCTGAATATGTCATAATTTCTCAACCGTTTATGAATTGACTTTAATAGTTTATATTTTACTCAGTTTATTGAGCTTTTTGTGGAAATAACCTCACATTTATTTTTGGAAGTTCAATCAAGTGGTTTGGGGGACATTTTTGGGATATACCCTTGCTGTTCGGGATGACAGCATAGGTCTAGTCTTCACATAGGCTTTGCCCAATATAGACATTACTCCAGCCAAGTTCTTTTGTTTGTCTATGGAGGAGCAATTAAGTCACATGTACAATGAATATTATTATTAAAAATAACAATACATTGAACACTCCTTTGTAATATGTTAGTGAAAACAAATCTTTATTAATTATTATACAAAATATACCAACATGAGCTAAAGAAATAGATTTTCAAATACATGACAGAGGATATTCCTATGACCTCTGGTTTCAAACAAATCAATGGAATTCATATAATTTATCGACAGCTTCATTCATAAGCAATTCATAAAAGAAACTATTAAAAAACAAGAAATGTAACGTCCAGTACATGTTATATCTGTTGATTGGCACCTGTCACGTTGTCATCTCTTCTTAATGGACTGAGAAGCCTCTGTTTTAGAGACCAGTCTTCAAATTGTGACATATATCAACCGCCGCCAGAGCACACGGGAACAACGGTCATGACTGGTCCAACTGTCTTTTTGTCACAGTTCTTGGTTCAATTTCAATATCAATATCAATGACACATCTCAGCTTTGTTTTAGTGTAATGGTTTTAATTAGATAAAAATAAGTCAGCGAATTATTCCAGGATATTCCAGGATCAGCTGAGATAATCATAAATCAACACGACACGTCATACTCATAAATTCAAGAAGATACAAATTCTTAGCTCACACCGCAAGAATTGTTTAAAGGGTGTCTGTGAGACCGGCTCTGCCAAAAAGACAATTATCTTTAGTAAGGCCCTTGAGAAATATATACTTGCCAATCGAAAGACATCAGTGGTACCTGCTTGGAGGTCTGCTATGGAATTCCACGATTTTGTATGCCTTTCATACGTTATCAATGGCTTGGAATGACCAGATTACCTTCGTTCTGCTGCCTTATCTTGAGACACAACGCATGAGAGGGAGAGACTGGAGTGTGAAAGACTGAATTAGGTACCGTAAGTGAGGTGGAGTGAACTACTTAAGAAGACAGAGTTTATGAAGTAGTTAGTCAAGGGCTTCCAACTGAATACACGCACTTCTTTGTAAATCAGAAAAATAATGCTGTGTTTCCAAAGGTTCACACGCTAACCTTGGCTCTTCTTTTTTCTCTCTATTCCTGCTGACAAAGAAAAAAATAAAAAGTGCCAACCCTGTTCTCTCTAAGCTTGAACTCGGTGTGCAGGCAGAATATAGAGTTGAGCTTTTATTTTCCATGTGACTTTTTGTTCAATGAGATTTGGAGAAGGTGACTTTTATCCCTGAGGGAAGAAAGAGGGGATGCTCTTATGCACTCACACAGACTGCTGCAAATGGTTGGCTGGAGAAAAAAAGAAAGAAAAGAAATACTGGAAATGAATGCTGCTGAATCTACAGACCTATTTGCTTAGTAACTGCTATCTTTGTATTTTACTCCTGGACAGCTTATTGTGATGAATGCAGGCACAGGATATAATGAAATACAAAGATGTATTATGGGATATAAGTAATGGACCCGTGCACTGGGTTATTTCAAGGCTTACATTGTGTGTTTAATTTTTTCTTCGGAGAATGAAACGACCAACAGTATTAACCTTCAAGGGGAAGGAAGATGCTCTTTGTTAAACCCTAAAAAGAAAGACCAATCAACGTAAAATTGTGCAGTGACCAAGGACATGACTTTGCCCAGAAGTAAGATATATTCCTCGATAGTGTCATGGTTTATCAACTATGGTGTCAGGAGATGAAATTGTAAGTTCTGTATATGTAGGTGAAAGGCAACTTCTTAATGCTGTTCTTTGGCAGAGCTAATCAAAACCCTCATGTCCGGCATGTCGGACAGCACCACCACTTTAATTTCTAATGAGTCCAATTGGGACACCATGCTGAGAGGTTGCCTCTGAGTCTGCCCTCAGGGTCATGGCGAGATGGGGTATAGGGATGCTTTAAAATTGTGATTAGCCCCTTGGGTCAAAGAGGGGTTGATCTGCAGAGCACCTCGAGGTCTAGCTCAATATACTACTCCCATGTGAGTGTTCTGTCCTCCTACATTTACCCTTTTCAATCTCCACATGAGTACAATTGCTCTAATTTCAACTCGCTCTCCCAGCACCGCTCTTTGAGCCTCCTGTACTTGAGACAACCAGAAAGCCTTCCTGACTCACAGTTGTATTTTTTTATGTGTAAGGGCTTTTTATATTGTGTAAGCCAGTTCTTGTAAAGCCATAGAACATTTATACCTGCCTAATTTGTTCCATTTTAACGGTCAAGTCTATAAATGTTTTTTGGATTTCTGTATTGTATGACAGCACACAAATATACCCCATGATCAACACTAATGTACTGTACAGTACTAAATTAATTAATTCATGCTTTTTCGTGCGTGCGGTCATGCATGAACTCGTAATAATTCATCTGCCCTTCTTCAATCAATTTTAATGCATTAATCATATCTTTAAATAGTCAACTATAAAGTATATTATGCTCTCCAGCCAGAGCCCCCTGATGCATCCCTCTGGCTGTTCCTGTTAACTCGGCTCTTTCACGACTCGGCTCATCCATTCAACTGGGCTGCCTGATGTCGCAGAAAAGTCTTACATATCAGGACCCTTCCCCTATCTCGCTCTTCTTTTTCGTCTCACTGATGCTAAAATAAGGTGTCTACTTAATAAAACAAAAACTCCCTCTTTCCTTGATACTAGCAATTTCACTGGAGACTTTGTCTGGGAAATTGAGATGAGACATCTTATGGTCCTGTGCTCATGATTTTGTCTTGATTACATGTAAGAAGACTCCCTGCAAATGGTTGAGCAGCTCAAATGCTGACCGTCCACTTTCCTTTCCACAGTGATTCTTTTTTTATTGCTCATTCACCAACCTCTGGCAATGAAGATTGCACTACAGCAAGATGGTGTGTGCTCCAGTTCATTCAGTGGCTGTCGGCCCACTTTATCATACTGATGGTCTGTTCAAGAGTAGTCTGGTGGACTCTAAATACTTTCTTCGTGACCAGAAACCCAGACCAGGGATAAAATGACAGAGTTTTCATGAACAGAAATACAGTGTTCCAGAGATGAAACCTGTTCTATGGAGACAGTGTGAGGTAAGAATGTTTTTACCACTATCAATGTCATCCATCATCACTCTTTTTTACTTTCATTGTGTGGCTGGAGTCTCAGCATTCAACAGGTGTTATATCTAATCTCACTACTCCAGGGCCCATATATTCACTATGTCCAGTCAGTCATTCAAGATTGACACAAAAAGATTAAAGCTGGTCACTACCGGCCACTATTTCCATCTTGACTGAAACAGTGTTTAAACTAAGAGAAACACATAAAGCATCCCGTGTCAGCACCTTGCAAACCTTCGATTACCACACTAGGGAGAAATCCATAACCTTTTATTTCTATTATCCCTAAATCAGGGCACCTTGCCATAATCCTCAGAGGTGCTAAAAAAAAAAAAAAACTATCTTGAGATGAAGAGTTAGCCTTATATAATACTTTAAATCTTCTCATGTATATCTTATTTTCTATATTTAGACACTTGCTTGCTGCAGAAGGTTTTAGAAGACACACATTAAATAATTTACTCATGGCTACATTGTGGACAACAGTATCAAGACACAAATAGTGGATGTTCAGTAAACTGAAGCCAATATTTTAAAAATATATATACTAAAAGATAACTCTTGGATGATGTCTTATATAAACCCTATAGCATATAAATGTGACCATCTCAGTATTCTATGAGTGAAGGTATCAGTGAATACAAGTTAATTAAAATTAAAGAGCAGCAGGAAAACGAGATGCTGGGGGAGAAATGGATGAAGTAAATTCCTGAGAAAAGGGATGGGTGGGGGTAGAGGGTATCTCAATGATTTGGCAGAAAGAATGGCCCTCAAAGCAACCCCCCACCCTTGAAGAAGAAGAAGAAGGGACTTAAGCCAGCAAGGCAGCAGTAACATAATGCAATACTTGTCCCCTACTGGTAAAAACTCCAAATATGAGGACAGTGATGGTCTCAGAATTTTTTTGATATTGTGATTTATCTAACTTTCATTCCAAACTTCCCTGCAGATTGAATGATTCTTTCATGCTCCAAAATGCTCAAAATTAAGTCGTTTTGTGCTTGTGTAACCGGTTTAATTTTGGCTGCCTCACTACTATTAAATGTGCAGGGAATTGAATTGTTATTGTTTATTGGTCACCTGCTTCTTTCAATGTTTTTTTGTTCTTTGTGTTATTGAATGCCCCACTATTCTGCCACACTTCCATACTACTACTACTGTGAAGTTTATTGTGCTAGGCCCTGCCTTTTGCGACATAATTTTTACAAGTCATATTGTCTTTTATTTGCCTTAAATGGTGAGCTACAATTCTTTCATGTATGGTTAATGTTGTTTTAATACAGTGGATTTGCTATTGGCACATGCATTTGTAACCCTTGTGAAACATAAGGCACATAAACCTGTATGTTATTTAATTGAAGTTATACATCAATCCCATAGAGTAGTGCTGTAACACTCGCTGGTGTCAAGCAAGGAAGTGGCAACAGCAGTACTAGACATCACTTCCTATATGGCTGAATTTGTTGCAAATCATTTCTCTTGACTTGGAAGATGAACATGAACCTAATGTTGAAATGTTGAGTTGCTTAAACTAAAACCAATTGCGAAAAAAAACTGTTGAATGTTTTGGGTGAATTTACATTGTTTCATGTAAATGTGTAAATACCAATACTAATCGCGTACCACTAATGCTAATAGCTATAAGCTAAATGTGTACCACTAACTGTCTGGTTCTAGTGGGAAATCAATGTTCTTCAATTGATTATTCCTGAATATATGTTTAAAATTGTGAACCTTTAACTTGTAACAATAACTGTGGTAGCTTAAGTTAAAATAAAGATGCTCTTATGGGTAATGGTATGAGATCTCATGTAATCCTTATTTTATTTTGACTTCCTGTTCTACATCTTTGGTATTGATTCTTTTTTTCGTTTTTTTTTCCTTAAACAGAACAAACTGGAAAAATAATCTTGTGATGGCAATCCAAGCCCAATAAGAACAAATCTCAACAAGAACTCAGTGTTTCCTACTGCAACTTGGACATCTGATGACCAACAATTTTTTTGCAAGACAAACACAATAATTTAATCACCATCGGCAGTGGATTACTGTCAATTCCCTGTTTTGGAAAAAGACCATCAGTGATATATAACCCAAAAGGAACCTTCAAGCCTGAACTTTGAATACAGAAATTGACTGAAATGTTTCTACTTTTGTTCTTGTTTTGAATATGTGTTAACTTTTACCGCTTTTTGAATATATGTAAACATTTAGATACACTTAGGTTGTTTTGGAATGGATAGCAACAAATGACCAGTTTCTTCACCTTCAATTAATCATTCCATGAGTTTCTCAAAGCTCCTCCTTAACCTGAATAGATGTGTTAGTTACTAAATGTGTCTTGCCATTGGTCAAAACCACAGAAACGATACGATTGATTTCATGAGCATGTTACCTCAAGTTGCTAAGCTAACAGTAGCTAGGGGCTAACCCCTTGAGCAGCTGGCAAGCAAGCAGCCATGCTGTTTTTTTGTGTGGGGTTACAGTATACATTTTGTGTGTTATTAAGTGTTGTGAGAGACTATGGAGATTTAGCAGGAAAAAAACAGGCGGTGGAGTTGAACTTTTTACTAACTGGCTGTCTTTTGTGAATCACAACACAAGAGAGAGTAAAAAACCACTACACGAGCACCTTCTAATGACAATAGAATAATAGAGTAAAGCATACCTTAGTACCTTAGCACTTAGTGTTAGGTTATCAAATTCTTAAATCTTTGCCTGGTCATGTAATTGTCCCTCAATGTAACATCTAGTATCAACAAGTCTGTGTAGATTGTCATTCATCCAGGTCATGGTAATCCATGTGAGTTGAATCCAAAGCAATTGGACTTCTGCTGCTTAGGATTCAACTCATACCCACCCTCATTAGTAATGCACCACCAACTGTCAACGACTCTCTATGTACCAACACCTACGAGAGGTATATAAATCCTTCAATCCCCACCAGCCAGTTAGAACTGAGGAACTTTCTTTAGCCAAAATAGGAGTCCAGTTGCTCTTGATTCAATTCACATGGACTAGTATCAACAAGAAATACTCACCTTTGAATTATAGAATCAAAGTAATCTTCATTGTTGCTTTTAAGTGAATCATCCACAACATGGACTCCAGCATTTAAGACTATGGTTGCTGCTTAATTATTCTAATCATTATTGAGAGACAATTTTTTGATGTGTCTACCGAAGGGGTCAAAGGGAAAACACACAATGCTAAAACAAAGCAGTGCTGAGGGCGCAGTCCTGTTGTTGTAAAAGGGCTCTGTAGTTAAATTATGGCTCTGTAGGTAAGAATGGAAAGTACAGCGGTTTCCCCTAGTGGCGTTCACTCATTGAGCCTCTCATGCAAATTAAGTCAGTATTGTCTTTTCATCTCGTCCAGCAGATGTGAGCATCAGATTGAAAGCCAAATAAACTTTTACAAGAATATTTGAATTTAGGTTTGCTTAATGAAATGAATAATATGATAATAAATCAAAAGCTTTCCTTGTAGTCCTTTCATAGTTTTGAATAATTTGTATATGCTTCGCTTTAATTATTTATGTACGGTAAGTTTATTTACAGTTATGTTGACAGTGTTGAAATTGGGATAAAAAACAAAGTGTAGCATGCAACAAAAAAAAAGTTATTTGGCCTCAGCGAAAATTATTCCTCACAATATTTTCCTAATTGATCAACTACTTATTTAGTCTGCAATTATAAAAAATGCCCATTACATTGGCGTTCACACTGGCTTATTCAAAGTTCAAAGAAGCTGTTTTGATGGTTCCATCTGAAAGACTGTTTCTTGGTGCACTTTGATTTTAATTTATTTATCATACCCTTTCATTCAACCTTGTCACACATACTCAATCTTAAATTCCTACTTTCAGTGTCTGTGGATGTCAATTGAGGCAGTCGTGGCTTTTTTTGACCTTCCAGCTCCCTTCCAGTTTCAGCCACAATATCATTTAGCCAATAACCAGCTAGAGTGACGCTAGCCACAGTCCCTTTGTCATGTGACAATGGCCCTGCAATTACTCTGCCTACTACAGCCTCCTGTATACCGAAGTCTTGCCAGTGTCAACTCTAGAATTAGCCAGCTTCCTTCCTAGGACCCTATCCATCCCTATGAGGGTAATTTCTGGGGAAGCTAGCTAGCAATAAAGTCAGTTCCCAACAGGAAACAAAGCACCCACTGACACCCTCACTGCTCCCTTGCCCGTCCATCCAACCCACCCATCTCTTTGCTGCCCAGACTCACCTCAAAGTCCCGTGGAGTTCTAACTGTTGGGTGACATGAAGCTCTTACTACCCAGTACCTTAGGGTTCCAACTGTTGAGTACCATGGAACCCTCACTGGTCAGGATCATGGACGTCCAATTGTTTTTCACCAATGGAAAACCAACTAAATATTGTTTTCTGGTTTCCAATTGATTAATATTTCATTAATTCTATTGCAATTATTCAATTAAATGAGTTCATCAAAAATACATAATCGGAACCTTTTCTTCTTAGCCCTCTGTCAGTTCCTTTATTGGTTGCCACAGTGGGTAATCTGTTTCGATCCGTAGTTGCAGCCGTAATAAACCAAAATACAGAATATAAATTAAATATAGAAATAAAGAAAATAGAATATCATACATGCAATTTGTGAGAAATTAAAACACTATTGGCTTTAGTGTTGTCTACAATGTCCATCGGGGTTACCAGGGTGGTTATGGCATCAAGTAGGATTTATGTCTAAATGATATATAAGCATAGATTATGTGGAACACAGTATGATTCATCCCTTGAACACACTTCAGATATTTTTGTTTCCCTATTGCTTACCCTGGTGTGAAAATTACCCCCCCAACCAATACATGCATCCAGTTATAACATGTATCTTTCAGCGTCTAATTATTAGCCATCGGCAGCTCATCAGCAATCAGAACAAACCTCTGACATTACTTGCAGTTTTGGATGCTGACAGGAAGATGTTGATAAGCTGTTCCTAACATTAATGCTGAATCAACACCAGCTTAAGTATAACCTCAGGCTTCTTGATTTGGTAATCATTGAGTTGTAACAAGACCTCAGTTTGATCCTTTCCTGCTCATGGTCCCCATGTGTGTTCAGATTTATTAAATTGCAGCTTTTGATTTAATTTTGGCCTGGAGTTAACATGAAAGCACAGCAGGGGTTAGACCACTAACCATTTCCCCTGTGATCTATATCCCCCAATTTAAAGGTTTCAGCACTCTGGTTGTAAGTTGTTGTATACCAAAAACTGTGCTGGAGGAAAGTAATGACAGGAGCATGCTACTGATTTTTAAAGAATAACGCATCTGCAAATTTAAGTTTAGATGTTGGTCCATGATATACATTATGCATTATTTTTAATTTTACTAAGGTACAATTGTTGCTTAATGTACATTTGATTGTGGCTTATCTTTTATACATACATGCACTGTTTATTAATTATAGAAAACATTGCTTTTTTATTTAAATTTATAATAGTTTTAACATTGAAAGCGCGACAATGTGATACTACTGAACATTTTGCTTGGACACAAGGTTTAGATTTTGTTTTAAATGCAAAGCATGCAATTTATGCCACTTAAGGTCAGAAAATAAATTGGCAACATGCTTATACAGCCATAACTTCCTAACTGTTGGTTCAATTTAGTCCAACTTTGGATGGACTAAATTGATGATTACCGGGCAACACTTTGCATCTTTCCTCATCCTGATGATCTTTTTAGCTAATATAACTGTCTCTGGTCTGAAATTGGTGATTAAACCATGTGCACTGTACATGCACATACAAAAAAATAAAAAATAATCAACCAGTGCAGAAAATTGATTAACAAACTAGAAATATGTTTATATTGAATAAATGTACATGTACAACAATCATGAACCCAATAAAAGTTTGATTTATTTCATCACTCTCCATCAAATGTGTATGAGTTCAAATGAATATAGGCCTATGCTGTTGTCCTTGAGAGCAAGGTTATATCCCCGAAAAGCCCCAAATCCACTGCATTTTACAAGCAATCCTCCCGATTGAACCCCTTAGATTAAATATGAAGCTACACAGTTATTTCCCTGAGTTTTTTGTAAAATTAAAAAAAGATCCATTTACTGAGTAAACTATGAACTACTGGAGTAAAATCTGATATATAAACAACAGTTGATTCACATTCATGAAATTTTTACTTAAGTGGAATAACAGGAAGTTGTATCCGAAAATCAATGTTTTGCCTAAAAAAGCTCCTCCTAGTCAATAAAATGTAACCATAGGAGTTATCATATGCTATTCAGACATAAATACCACATTCTAAAATTCATAACAAGAATATTGAGTGCTTAAATGCATGAAGTCACTTTTACTGTTTGTTTAATTTGCTTTACCTCCTGATAGCAATGAATGAGTTAAATGCTCTGAAATTTTTATTCATCAGTGCCACAAATGTCTAATCATTTGATTGAGTTTGAGTGAATGAAATAATGTGACGGTACAGAACTCAGCCAGAACTATGTGCTTAGCAGTGTGCCTTAAAAACTAGACCTATGCGGTATTCCGACAGCAAGGGTATATGCCCGAAAAGTCCCAAATCCCCTCTTTTGTACAATCAATCCCCCTGATTGAACCCTTCAAATTAAATGTGAAGTATTTTCCACAGTATTTTTAGTAGAAAATATGAAATAAACATGATAGATCTCCAAGTCAATTCATCTGAACCAAATTCAAACTAAATCAGATCAATGGTTGAGAAATTATCGGCCACAATATTTTGGAAGTAAAGTTCCATCTAATATCAGAAATTACATGCCACTAATACCAAAATAAATCCAGTTCTTTCCCATACTAAAGGTGGTGTTACAACCTGGCTCAGATGGCCGCATCGAAAATGGGAAATACACCATGTTTAGCTATAAACAAAAGTTTTTATTAAAAAAACGTTTGCAGATAAAGCTCAACCTTGTGTTTGAAATATAAAACCCAGCTTTCCCAAAATGCCTCCAATGTTTTCTTCCTCAAAGGTCTATGTGGTTATATATTATGAAAATGATTGATGGAATGATTTTTCCGTTATCGCGTAAATACAAAAGATCTGCAGCGGACACAGCGGCGGACACAGCGGCGGACACAGCGGCAGCCATGACAGTTATATTAACAACGTTTTGTTGATACAATTAAAGTAAGCCAGTAGGAGCGAAGAGAAGAGCTTCTTGTTTTGTTTAATCCTTGCAATGGAATAAATGAATGAATGTTGATGGTGAATGGAATGGTTCTCAAGGTTTGAAAATCAAATGATAAATAATAATGTCAAAATTGTTTACTTTGTTATTGATGTTGGATAATCGGATTTCAATGAATGTTTATAAAACAATAACCACAGTGGTTCATTCAAAACTGACATTAGTTAAACTGACAAAACTAACAGTAATAACTAACTTAATTTATTCAATAAGGCTGGACTTTGTTGCCCTCTGCGTTATATAAGAAACCCCCCTGTTTGAACTACTCAAATTAAATGAATCCGAAACACACTGATATAACGGAACTTCTCGGTCCGGACGACCACCGGTGGCTCGGCAGCCAACAAGGCCACCGTGTGGCCCCAATCAACACTGAAGATTGGGTCGAAGTAGATGGTTTGTTGATAATAATAATAATAATACATTTAATTTATAACGCACTTTACATTTGGATCAAATCTCAAAGTGCTACAAAGTAAAAGCAGATAAAAGCATCAATAAAAAATAAAATAATAACTATATAAAAACATGAAGTAAGATGTAATATTGCATACTTACCTCGACAACTTTGAGACTGACAATGCTCCACCATCTTCCTTGTTTAAATGGTTTCATTTTATCCCCAAACACCAAAACAGCAATAATACCAAACTAAAGGTTTTGGCATTTGGAAATACACTCAGCTCAACAAAACATGTAGCAGACAAGAATCATGTGCAGTGGAGAAATGTTAGGTATATTTTCGTGCACTATTCTAACATATCAATGTAGCCCGTTATTGATGGCATTGACTGTTAGTCATGAAAGCGCCTCAAATATAAGGGGTATAAGGTTCCTGACTTTACAGTCATAAATACATGGTAATCAATAAATTGATTGAATCTGTAAATGTGCATAATTATTTTCCCTCTTTCAACTGCCTGCTGCTATGCTGCGTGTGGGAGATTTACAGATGCGCTCCGTCTCATGTGTGAACAATCAATGAAAACATAACCTACTTAATCAGGTTAATGAAGTTACATAGGTGGCGACTGACAGTGAGTGCAACGCAGTCATGTATAAATTAAAAAAAAAGAGGAAGTTACTCACATTTTACATACCAGGTTGTGAGAGAAATACTAATCGTTAATCAATACCAGGGTTAAATTTATATTCCTTGTGTTATAATCCAGGAAATAAGTATGACTTCACCATTAAAGTTCATCCTCATGTAAATCAAGCATGCAATAAATTACATACAAAACATAATCCTACACCATTCAGGATACAAAAACACTGTTTTGAGAGCAATCAAGTCGGACCATTTTTCTTAATTTCTTCTCTTGTGTGCAGCTTGGAGAGCACATGATTAACTGCATCAATCACCTCTGCCATTCTTCTTTGTGTTGGAAATGTCACTGCTCAGCTCTCCAAACAATATCCCACTGTTTTTTTCTTCTCTATTGCACTTAGTTTCAATTTCACAGTAACTGAGATTCAGTCTGTCTCCGCGCTGCCTGTCTGATTTTTCAACATAAGCACTATAAACTGAAAAATGTATAGTGTTGCGTCAACATGACTAAAAATTACACTGCCTTACCCCTTTCAAGTAATGACTGATGATGAGAAAATGTTTTGCTGAGCTTTAACGTAAGTGTATTATCTACAGTTAAGTATCCTCCTCTTTATTCTCCATGACCCTGATTTTGGTGATTCATTTTAAGGGGAGACGTTTCTTGCACCTGCACCTCACACTATGCCAATTGATATTATTACACACATTATTACACATATTATGAGTTTAAACATAAAGGAGTCTTCTCAAGGTATCAAGGAGAGGTAGAAAAGGAGGTTGAGTGGTACCCTCAATTGGAAGGTTGGTGGGTTGATCTCAAGCCTGCCCCTGCAGTGTACTTGAGTAAGACCCTGAGCCCCCGTTTGCCCCCATGGCACTTCAACGGCTCAACAGGCCGGTCAACTAGGCATGAATCAAATGCAGAGATAAATACCAATGTTTATATATCCTTTATGACTAAATGAATAAAATATATATCACGATTAATGTTAGGATTTATAAACATATTAAAATCTGTAGACATCATATCAATAAATATATTACATCCATGATCATTTACTGATATACGCTGATACTTCCCAATCGTGTACCTAACTCAGATGTGCTAACAATGACGGAGGCATAATGGTTCTTAGTGTCAAACAGTGTGGTGCAGTGTGTTGTTTTAAAAACATATATGAATATATTTCAGGTATGCTCTTATTGTGGACAACATGAACTATTCGGGAATTACAAGAATCACTGAAGAAAAATCATCATGTTCAAAGCTGTATGGTCCTAAAATATCAAATGAACTATAGCTGATTCCTTGACCTTGGGGCAAATGCACACGTTTATGTTTTGTCATCAGTCAACATCAAACCTCAGGCTGTATATAGAGAAAACATAGCAGCAAATATTTTGAGCTCCTTTACCCAAATTTTGTTTTTGAATAATGTTTTACCTCTAACTTGCCTTCAAAAAAAAAAGATTTGCTGAAAGTAAAATATTGTAAAGAAAATTCAAAATGATGGTTTGCAATATCCTTTTTTATTATTTAAGAAATTAACAAAACACAACACAGTATTTTACATCAAAAGCTGAGTCTTGTTCAATACAAAATTGTTAATATTTAGCTTTGTTTGTTAGTAAAAGTCAAGCCTGCTGATAAAACCAAATCAAAGCGCTAAATGATCACTTTGACATTATGGATGCATCCTTTTCAACATAGTGTTTATTAATAATTCATAATGAAGCTTGCTTTTGATTCAGTTCTGGCATCAATAAACATAAAGTTGACTAAAATGGCTCAATTTGCCAGAGCATTTTAGCTTATTCTGCTGATTCTTTTCTGAGGAATACGATACAAGTTACAAATATAAACTTACAGATCGTCCTACACAGATTTATCCAACAAAGAATCGAAACATTCTAACTGGGAAAAACTTCAAAACCGAGTGGTACGTAGTGCTACCATTTCATGAATTCATGCAAGGCCAGATTTCATGATAAAAGGATTCAACATGTGTTACAATAATCTGTTAGAAAACCTGCAAAAGGGTGGCAAACATTTTTACAATGCTTTTCAACTGTACGACTGCTTTTATTGAAAATCAAAGTTTTCCCAGAGGGTGCAGTTAGTGCAGGCAGAGGACAGCTCTTCTGGCTCCTCTGCCTGCACCCTCTGGTACTTATGAGTTCTCCTGATGAACAGGTGGCCTTACTTGTTGTAATGCATATTCAGTACCATTGCATTTCGCTACCATATGTCAATCAATATCCACACTGGCTTCTTCTCTACCTGACCATTTTACAAGAAGCTCATAAATTTGCATGAGCAAATAGCCCTCCACATCATATAAGTCACTTCTAGTCAGAAAGATAGAAGAAAATATTGGATCAGAAGTCAAAAAATTGGCATATCGTCAGACATTTTTTAAAAGGATTATCTACTTAGCTTGAAGAGTTTGTAAAACTCTCTATGACAAAATCTCTTTTTAAGCGTGTAAATGGTATGGCCGAGAACTAGTCGTGGAAGTGATTTCAAAATATAACAGCAGAGAAGTTGCTAACAGGGGAGCAGTTAGACTGGTTAAAGGTTAAACTGTTGCTTATGGGAAAGGGGATCTGTGATGATCTTGTTTTAGCCATTGCTGCTGTTTTGTTTCTATGTATGGTCTATTGTCTGTCTTTATACTAATATTAGGAATGGATTATGTGTAGATGTAAACTGTAGATTTGTATGTTTTAGAGTGACGTGTTATTTGTCTCAGCCCAGAAGCTCTTTGTTGTCATGCGAGAATCTTGAAAAAAAAAATCAGAATCATAATAAAGTGATAAAAATACACATTTTTACATGATAATTTTAACGTTATTATGTTATAAATTGGGCTATATTGCTAAGAGGAGAAACTATACTTGAATACCTATCACATCATAACATGATAGTGATAAATATACCTTTTTTTTTTTCTGGCAGTGTTTATATTTATGAAGCATATCTTCATTGGAACAGAAATACTAAAACATATTTGTCCATGCATCCATTTGTTATTTGCAAAGCCATTTATCTTGAGGCAGGAGGCAGGCAGGTCAGAACCTTTACCCTTCTTATTATTTTTGCAACCTGGCTTTGAAAGCCATTGATTTTCTTGAATTAAGGTAAAATAATGTAAGGATAAAAGATAAATATACTGATGTAAGAGACTGACATCCTAGAAAAAAAAACTTTATTCTTGGCAATAATTAAAATGTAGGACATGTGGCAAAGTGACAGGACGTTAAATGATCTTACAGCAGGGCTTTAAGTGGGCCGCTACGCACCGGTATGCAGTACTTTAACTTAAATATCCTGAGTGCAGTATGTGGCGCTCCCCTCCTTCTGTTCTCGCGGAAGTGTAACGTCACATTAATGTTAACTAGTCAAGACAACGTGGATAAACGGGAAAAGGAAAATAACTTACAAAACAAAAGTAATGTTGGCAAACAGGCACAACGAGAATGCGAACAAGAACGCAGTTGGATGATGACACAATTTCCCGACAGTCAAATTTACCAAGCCAGAAAATGCGCCTCTGCTAGTAGCAAATAGTCAGTTGCTAAAGCAACGGCCGATGATCCCGATACTTCAATACAACCTTAACAACAACCTTGTTCAAGATGAACACCCAGACTGTTGGTCAAAGGATCAAGTATGGTGCATTTGCTCTCACAACAACTAGCTCATCAGTAAAGTAAACTTTCAAACCTGTTTTTCATGGCTGGCGAAGGGAAGGGGATGTGCAGATGAGACCGCATGTGAAGCCCCGAACCATTAAAGCCTAACTGACCCCAAGATCTTCTGGAGACTTTTTAAGTAGGTTGACATCTTATTTCTACCAGATATAGTCATAATTGTCTTATGATATTAAGTGCATATCACTCTTTAGAATATTGATTTTGTTTAAATCTAGATTTTACTGTAAATTTTACCTTTGCAGCAGTGTTTCATTATTTCAAAACACAAAAAGGTGGAACTGAATTTTTACCATGTAATGTGATTTCCTCTCTGAATTTATTACATTCCTAGCTAACTCCTTTTTTCTGCCTCTATCTCTCTCTCTTTCAGCTTCTGCCTGGCAAAGATGAGATGTGAGCAGTGAGATGCTTCAGTCCAAAAATCTGAAAAATTCCAGAACATACTGTTGCGATTTCTGTAAGTATCTGAATATCGCAACAGTCATAGATATCTTGTTCCGTCCTCCCAAAAATGCCATGCTAATTTTATGCTACAATCAAATATTTAATCAGATATAAAATATTACAGAATTATTATCTTTTTTTATCTATCTTCTTCTATCTTCTTTTTATCTATCTTAGAATAGACAGTTAAGTTAATCCAACGAAGAAGTATGTCTCTCAATTAATATCATTGTCGACTGCATATCTTACTTCTCTAATTTTCTTTTTGTCTGATTCCCTCTCCTATCTATGTCTGTCTGTGTTGTGTGTGTTCAGAGAGAATATTGAGCGCCAGTTGGATTGCCAGAGATGACAACATGCTTTCTCCTATGGGAATCAAGTCACCTTGATTTCATCAGCATCCTGTAGATTCCTCCAGTGCAGGCCTGATGACACCAAAGCTACTTTCTATAGCTTATAAAGGCTGAGGGAAACTGGACATCGAGCATGGTGATGCATAGGTTCTTCATTTGTGTTACATACTAAAAGTAGTCGAAGTAGTTGAATAAATTAATGTGAAAATCAATATTATCTTTGGGTGTCTTTTATTCACACATTCAGAACCTTTTTTGGAGTACCTGCACATCTTTTTTTGCACTTAAAGCACTGTCTCACAGTATACAACAAACACCCTTTTTATTTATGTAACAATGTATGTTGATCAAAGGATACACAGTTCTAAATATGCGTAGAGCTGAAAATGTTCAAATGCCTGAAATAGTCCGACTATGAAAATATTTTGTTTTCCTCTTATGGAATTTTTTTTCTCAAATTCAAGTACAGGCCTTATTCCTGCAGAAAATTAGTTTGCCATGTTTACATACACAGCTACAAATTTAACAATAACACTCAACTCAAATAGTTACTCTGTGAAATGTTTTCACAAAGATTTAATTGGAAAAATGTAACAAGACCTTAAGGAATTCTGACATCATGGCACGTCAGACATGACACTCGAGGGACTGCTACACAGACACATTTTAAAGCTTAGGTCTTTTGACCAAGCTGCTGTTTTGAGTCATGAGTCAGAATGTGTTGAATCTAGAAATCTTGCTGCTACTGATTTCATTTGGATCATTCTTTTCCCCTCAGTGATGCATTGTATTTCTGGTTTCAGCTCTCGCTCGCTATTCAGATTGGCCACAATCAGTGTGTCATCGTCATCCCACACCAAGAGGACTCTGTAAGTTAGTGTTCTCTGTTGGTGATTGGGATTTATTCTCCTCTATGGCCCCCTCCCCAGAGAATCCTGAGGACTTTAAAATACCTAAATGAGCTTTGCTTGAATCAGCATTGGTGCAGACAGCACTGATAAAATAAGCCAGTCTTCACTATAAAATGCAAAAAAGGTATTTCATTATCAAATCCTACCCAGAAGAATAAGTGCCAACTGTGCAAAAACAAAGGAAAAGGCTCAAGTGGGAGACATTACAAATTTCAGATTTAATTGCAGAAATGCGCATTGTGCAACTCAATAACACACTTGACCATGTGTTCTAAAAAAGATGTTTGGACGATTCAAAATGAAGAAAATAAGTAAATAGTGACGGTACTCTACAAACGACAAAGTATTGGAATAGGTTGCAAGAAATAAAAATTTAATTATACCCAAGCCTTGAAGCACAGTAATTAAGATGTTGAAATAGACAAACATGCCTTGAGTGCAAAATATTTGTAGTAGAATGATTTCCAATAAATATGTTATATTTGAGTCTGTCTGGGTGATTGCTTCACTTCAAGGTGAAGAGAGTTTGAAAAGTGTGCCTCTGAACGTATGCAGTTGCCTGGCTGGTAGTTTAAGTACCACGTAATGGATGTTTTTTCCATCTGTGTTCTTCCAGGGCTTCATGCAATTGCTCTGAAAACCTGGCTTTCATAAGTATATCTAAGAAAGTTTTAGACAATTTGAAAATGGAAAGTTGTGACTCGAAATGATATGTAAAATGTTTTTTGTTTTTTTAACATCCTACTCCTCTTTTAAAATAACCAAAATACTGACCTCTGCTATTTCACCTACACTGATTAATAAACATGTAGGTGTTCTCAATGCTCAGAATAATATAAAGTATAATTTTCACTGAATTATGTCTTATAAAATAATCTTGAAATGCTGAGAGTTAGCCAGATGAAAAATGCACTGTATTTTTGTGAGGTATGTCTGTCTAGCTTGTGCTGAAGCCAATATGCTGAAGTCTAATTTAAATTTGCACCAATATACGTTTTTTTTGCCACAGACATTGCCTGGGCTCACAGCAGAAGCAGCTGTGTTTTATAATGCAGTTTGCATTCTCTGTTCCCCATTAAAACAACTCCTTGGGATGGACTTCAACTTGTGACCTCTCTATTAGCCCTGATGCACCCGGTCTGGTGATTAGAGGAACATTAGGAAATTAAAGGCAAATTGCATTACCAGAGAAACAGACGGAGGTGCTGCTGAGGACCCAACATGCAATATCCTGCTGATGCTCAGACTTCCCACTCTTTAATCAGGCGTATGATGCTCCAGGTAACCATTTCTCAGGTGGCACATTTTAAATAAGGCCTATTATAGTGTTTTAATCCTGAGGATTGGTTATATATAAAGACTTTATGATTATTTGGACAATAAAAATGACTTAGAATATTATTAAAAAATGTATATATTGATAAATATTTTGAAATTGTGTTTGAATGAGATGGTCTCATACGGATGCTTGTGATTCTCATCCAAATGCAAACTGTAACCTTTTAATCGGGTTTTAATGTACCTTCATTATAAACACATTCACATAAGTATTCATGATCAGTGGCCAACATGACTGATTTCACAAAGCAAAGAGAGTCCCATAGAATTAGAGGTTAGGTCCGAGTGGTGGTTCACTCACTCAACTTTCATCAAAGAGTTTGTGCTCCATGTATCAAAGCAAACAGGCATCCATTTCCTGAACCTAACAACCCAAGGTTTGTCATTAAACGAAGACAAGTGCCATTTCCCGTTGAGCAAACCACAGCCACAGACGCCATGAGTACCTTAAGACACAAGAGGGCATGACAAAGTGTCAGTGTGTGATGTGATAGAATGACAATTTGTTGGTTTGTTTACATTCTGGTGTTTTTTAACATATGTGTTCCTTAACGGTATTTAATGCAGATGAACATGTGGTGATGCAGCAGAAGAAATGTGGAAAAATGGATTAATCTATTCATTCAGTGTTGAAGCCTTTTTTTTTTTTATATCACTGTTTGTACTCACTTAGTTGCATGTTGTTCCTTTGTTTGCATGGGTTCCCTCCAGGTACTCTGCCTTCTTATCATAGTCCAAAAACATGGGATATAGATGAATTAGTGAGTCCAAATTGCCTGTTGGTGTGAATGAATGAATCATGAATAGCTGTATTCATCCTATGACCACAACCTTGCACAGGATAAGTGGTTACAGATACTGAATTGATGGATGTAATAAGATATTACACTAATACAATATCATCGTATGATTTACATAAATATACGGTGATGTTTTCAATACATTATGATATTTATGAATTTATATAACACTGGAACGCTGAATTTATAGTCTTTTCATCCAAGTCACACATGATAGATAACATGTTTGTATCTGAAATTGCAAATGTGCAATTTAAGGGACTGGATTTATTTTGAATATAGATATTGGAATTTTTGCTTATATTTATCTTGCACTTACACCCTTGTGTATTGTATTTTTATATGAGTGTTTATTAAAAAAAATGTTTTACTCTTTACTCCTACTTACCTATGTATATGCATATTTATTCTACTTACATTTGAAAGTAGTACAATTAGTGGTACTATTATAATTAGTATTATATTATCTTTGGTATTAGTATTCCATCAAACTTTTCACCCACACATGAAGAAACATAACACAAAACAATAAATAAGTCAAAATAACTCAAATAATATACATTCAAAACTTTATCAATTACGTGATTGATTAATTGATTACACCATGGTTTATGGAGAACGGTATTTCACTCCCATGTATGCTTGAGTGTGTAGAATGGAGGGGCCAATACATCTGGTTCTGATTCTGATTCTGATGATTTATTGATATTAACAACTGCGCACTCATGTAGACATGTAGTAGATCTTTTTTCTCCACAATATTGGAACGTATGAGACAAAATAAAGTGATGCAGGTTGTGGTAAGTCAAATGATTAATCTCTCTTGACCTCATATTTTTTATCCCCTCCCTTGACTCGGTATAAATGCTCCATGTGGGAGTCCAGCTATGAATCACAACATCATACATCCATAAATATACATAAATATGTTAAGGAACATTTAGTGCTCTTGAATATGCTATTGGGAAAACATCATGTTGTGTCATCCAAGATTTTTTTTTTACCCGAATAGGGAGCTTAGTTAAGAGAAGTGTGTGAAATCATAAAACTAAATTAAGATAGTATATAGTCTCCAATCTATTTGACCATACATTTTAGGAGGTAGTATAGATATTAAGCAAGGCGGCACAGTGGCGCAGTGGTCAGCGTTGCTGCCTCACAGCAAGAAGGTACTGGGTACAAATCCACCTCTGCCGGTCTTTCTGTGCAGTTTTCATGTTATCACTGTGTCTGCGTGGGTTCTCTCTGGGAACTCCAGCTTGCTCCCATAGTTCAAAAACACACAATATAGGTCAATTGGTAACACTACATTGTCTCTAAGTGTGAGTGGTTGTATGTCTCTCCATGTGATACCTGTGATGAACCGATACTCGTCCTGGTTGTGCCCCACCCCTCACCTGACATCAGCTGGGATAGGCTCCAGCCGCCCGCAACCCTGAACAGGATAAGCGGTTGATAATGAACGAATGGATAGATATTAAGCAATGTCCAAAATAATGGGAAGAGCACTTACATGTTTAGCCTACATACTTTATTCCCTTACTGTCCATTTCCCCTCCAGGACATACAAATGATGTAGTTTAAACAGGTAGATACAGAGGTTACTGCTCATCCTTGAATAACAGGTCAGGATAATGAATGATGGCATGTGAGCGAACATCTTGTGTCACATCAACCACATTCAAAGCTTTTTGGAAATAACTAAACAGAAGTATTGGCAGAAAACCAAAATAAATGTGCATTTTGTGATAAAAGCATGACATTTGGTACACTTATAGCCCAAGGCATTCTGAAAGTAATTGGTTATGGAACCATCTGGAATTTTCAATATATGGCAGCCATTTTTCAAAATGGCCACCAGCAACAACTGTTTTCTTATATGTGATGGATATAATTTGATATTGAGGACATAATTAGTTCAATTTATTTACCATCTGTCTGATTATTTATTTTGTTATTTGCTCTGCCTTGTGCCCGCTTGTGCTAGACACTGTTGAATTTTAGCAACTGAGCAATTACAAGAGCTGCAGGAGATGTTACTTCTTCCAATTGGTCTATGATGTTTGGGCCCTGTAGGACCATGTTCAAAAGGGTAAGCAACAGCTTTGGCACAGAGTCCTCTTGACGTCTTTCAGGGGAACCATTAAATGGTATGGCCTCACCAAATATGTTATGGCAGATAATCTGTGCAGCACGTGTAATGTGCACAGCATCTTCGTTGTCCTCCTCACATGCTTTTGGTAGGTTGGATTATTGTAATGGTGTCTTTACAGGTCTTAAAAAAAAAACAATCAGGCAGCTGCAGCTGGTCCTGAATGCTGCTGCCGGAGTCCTAACTAACACCAGGAAAACAGGACCATATCACGCCAGCCCACAAATCGCTACACTGGCTTCCTGTGAGTCAAAAGATAGATAGATTTCAAAATCTTACTCCCAGTCTACAAAGCACTTAATGGTCTTTGACCAATATACATCCTAAACTTTTTAGTTCCCAATGAAGCATCCTGACTCCCCAGGTCATCAGGCACAGGTTTACTATGTGTTCCCAGAAGCAGGACAAATTGTAGCGGCATTTAGTTATTATGCTCCTCACCTGTGGAACAAACATCCTGAATTCCTGAGGTCTGTGCAAACTGTCAGCTCATTTAAATCAGGCATAAAAACAATGTTGTGTGCTGCAGCTTTCTCATCGCAACCATCTTAGTTCTTCATTATTCTTTTAAATGCACTTTTACTTTCTTAAATTCAAGTTTTATTTATATGGTTTTAATGTCTATTTCAATGTAATGCTTTAATTTTAATGTGTTATTATCTTACCTTGCTTTTATTCTGTGATTTAATGTAAGATTAATGTATTTCTATGCAACTGTAAAGCACTTTGAGTTGCCCTGTGCACATGGTGCTATACAAATAAACTTTGCATTTGGCAAGAGCTCTGCCAACGTAATCTTCAAAGGCCAATATGACATCTCTACCCTTGGTGTATGCTCGCATACCAGGGAACTGGGCAAGAAGCCTCCATTTTAGACGTCTAGAGTGAACTCTGTTATCAACTTCTACTCCTAGCTGTTCCATTCATGACTTGTAGAGCTGGGTAAGTTCAGCAAGCTTGAATAAAGGTGCTGTTCCATCATGTTCTCTGGTCTCTTCTATGGGAAGCACAAGCTCAGCAAACACTAAAGCAGATGTTGATGCTGCGTGTCCCTGGCCATTCTCTTCAAAACCTTCTAGGTTAGCCTTTCTGGCACGATTATAGGGACCTACTAGGCATCTGGTGTGATACTTGTCTTCAAGTGCCACCATGTCCCCAGCACTAAGTTGCTAGTTCTATATCTTTAAGTAGGGTTGCAAAAGTGCATACCCGTTTATCTAATTGGAATGTCGTAGCATCATGAAGGCCATCATTGCCAGCAGGCTGTCTGCAGAAGAAGCAGGTGTCCTGTCTCAAGGAGTGCTACTCCGTGATTGGGACCTTGTGAGCCTGTTTACTGTCTGCTGATCAGGCCCTGTCACTGCGTGCTCGCTTTTTTGCTCTTTGCTTCTTGGTTTCATTGTACTTCCACCTGCATGTTTTATTGTATTGAGCTTTTGTTTGCAACCATGGATGCTTCAACACCTTGGCTATCCGTTTACCACCTTACCACGCAGGAAACACATTTAAGTATGGGATACAACTAGGTTTGGATGCTAAATTGACCTACACCTAGACTGGTTGTTTACCCAGTGCCATTTAATATAAATATAAAGTAATATAAAGCCCCGTTACCCTTGGCTCGGTCTATTCAGGTTCGGCAGTCTAAGTACATCTAAATATGCATACTACAATATTTATTAGATGTGGGGCTAATATTAGATAGCAATTAGCAAACTAAAACTCACTACGGCTAAACTATTACCAGAGCCAGTACATTGATTGCTGACTACAGAAAGCTTGGCTTTATATAGCAGAGTGTATTTAGCTGACACTGAACCCCATACTGAGTTTCACAGCAATGGTGTCGCCAGTGTGCCCTAGCTGTGTTTTGATATCCACTCTATTACATTTTATTGGAATTAAATAATCAAATTAAATGGTGTTCAAATTGAATTGTGAGGTAGATGGAAGATTTATAAGCGATTCTAATGTTCTTATTTCAAAATCTGCATCTGGAAAAATGTAAAATTCTACACTGAGATCATTCAGAGCTGACCATTCCAACTCACAGCTGAAAACTGGCGGCCATCTTGAATTTTCCATGATGAGGGGTTGGGGGATGGGGCGTATGCAAAAGAGAATTCATAATGATATGGTAGATAAATTTAACTAATTATGTCCTCAATATCAAATTACATGCACAATTTGATATATTACAGCACATCCATGCTGGTTGCCATTTTGAAAACTGGCTGCCATATTGACAATTCTAGATGGCTCCATATCCAACTATTTTCAGAAAGCCTTTGGCTATAAGTGTACCAAATTTCTTGCTTTTATCACAACTTGCACCAAATTTCTTGCTTTTATCACAACGTGCACAATTCTTTCCAATTTTTGAGCCAAGCTACTCCACAATGACTTTATTGAATTAGATAGCTATGAAGGCTTTAATAAAACCCTAGTCTACGCTGTTGTCCCTGACAGCGTACCCTTTCTGTACAGCAAAAAATGTGAAGTTATAACCGAAAAGCAGTATTTCAATTTGTAAAAAAAAAACAAAAAAATTCCCAGTGAGAATAATATGAACTGTTACAGTAAAAGATGATATACACAAGATATATCTCCATGCATCAAATCATATGAACCGGAAGTGTACTAAATCGTACCACTGTTGAGAAATTATAGCAAGAAAAATATTGTAGACAAAGCTTCCACTAATGTTGGAAATATTTCCAACCTTATACAAAGTCAACCCAGTTTTTCCTCGCATCGAGGTCTATCTAGCACTTGATCTTAGAACTTGAGATTTGATCCAAATGTAAAGTGCATTATAAATTAAATGTATTATTATTATTTATTATTATTATCTGGGTATGAATTTGAAAATCCATCCATTAAATACTTTTGGATTTATTACATTACTACAAAGGATCTGCGGCAGACATCGCGCCGACACCGGTGTCATTGGCATTTCCATAAAATATCCCCGACTTTTGAGGGATATGTAATTTAGTCTCAAAATAAAATATGAATAAAATGTATCTAGTTATACTAATGTACTAAGTACCATGAAAGGTACCATTGCAAACAAGACTGCCTTCATAAAGGATTCATAAATGCTTATAATTAGGTTATTAATTAGGTTGTAAACATTTTATAAGTCATTAATAAATAGTTATAAACTGTGGGAGGAGTATGTGAAGTGTTCTGGAGGTGAGGAGAGTGCAGGACAGAGTGATAATAATATAATAATAATAACAATACATTTTATTTATAACAAACTTTGCATTTGGATCAAATCTCAAAGTGCTACAAGGTAAAACAGATAAAAGTATCAATAAAAAATATAATAATAATTATATAAAAATGTGACCAAAAGCAGCAGTGATAATTAAAAGTTATAGGTTCTGCTAAAAAAGGAAAGTTTTAAGTCTTTTTTTAAAAGTCTCAGTCGTCTGTGGAGCCGTCAGATGGTCGGCGAGGGCATTACACAGATGATTGGCAGCAGAACCGAAGGCCCGATCACCCATGGTGCTAAGCTTAGTCCAGGGAAGGAAGAGGCAGTATGAGTGGGTAGAACGGAGGGATCGTGTTGAGGTCAGTGGGGTGAGTAGTTCTTTTAGGTAGGGGGGTGCGTTACCATGGATGCACTGGTGAGTGAGGAGAGAGATCTTATAATCAATCCTGGTGGAGATGGTAAGCCAATGAAGGGAACGAAGAACGGGGGTGATGTGTTCGTGTTTACGAACTCTCATCAGGATCCTTGCAACACTGTTTTGAACATACTGAAGTCTTTGAAGACTTTTATCAGGGATCCCGATGAGAAGTGCGTTACAGTAATCCAGTCTGGAGGAGACAAATGCTTGGACCTGCTTTTCAGCATCACTCAAGGTGAGTGAAGAACGGAGTATGGAAGTATTTCTGAGATGATGAAAGGAGATCTTGCAGATGTTTTTGATATGGGATTCAGAAGTGAGTTGAGGGTTGAATCTTACGCCGAGGTTTGTGACTGATGAAGAGGGGGAATGTCGTGACCAGAGAAAGTAATGCCGGTTATGGAGGAAGACTGAGTCTGATGTGGGGTGCCAATTATAATTGCTTCGGTTTTGGAGCTGTTCAACTGGACTAAGTTGTTTTCCATCCACACCTTTATCTCCTCCAGACAAGTGCGGAGAGTCGACAGGGGTTTGAAACCAGTTTAGGGCCGTGGCAGTGAGTCCAATGGTGTGATGTAGGCGGTGTAGGAGTATTCCATGGTCAACAGTGTTGAAGGCAGCAGACAAATCAATGAGAATAAGGAGGAAAGGTGAACCAGCATCTGCTGCCATCCGTAGGTCATTTGTGACTCTACGCAGAGCTGTTTCTGTGCTGTGGGCGGAGCGGAAACCAGACTGAAAGGTTTCAAAGAGGCTGTTGTATTTGAGGCGGTCCTGTAGGTGGTTAGCAACTACTTTTTCCAGTACTTTAGAGAGGAATGGGAGTTTGGACTTGGTGGTGTAATGAGGAGGTTCAAGAGCATATAATCAGGAAAAGGTGCAAGAGAGATAAAGAAAGTAGACAGGAGTAAAAAGAGATGCGACGTAAGGCAAAGATTGAGGTGGCAAATGCTAAACGAGAGGAAAGGATGAGTTGTAAGAGATTGGAGACTAATTCCCGAGGCTGGTTGAATCCCTATGGCTTCAGGTTGTGGTTAAAAAATCAGCTACTCTCTAGCAGGTGAAGCCGATCCTGGACTAGCCCCCAAAATGTTACCAGAATGAGGATACTGTGGATGACTGAGATAATGACAAGTAATCACAATAATTAGCATCAAAATCGTTCTCGCAATCTCTTGTCTACTTTGCTCTTTACCCAACCAGAATGAAAGACCCCTTGCCAATGCATGTATACCGCAACACCAAGTCTAAACTATGGAACTGCATGGAACTGTTACTCCAATGTATAAAGTAGGCTTAATTTGGTTTCAGCAAAATTAATATTAGTGGATATAAACTTTGTAAATAGAATAAAAATCAACAATCAAATGAAATTGTAGGGTGTCTGTTTTTAACTAACTCGTGAATTTTATGTCCGATTACTATTTTACTGTTTTTAATTAAATTAATTGTTTATGCTTATGATACATACTATACAGTCCGGTACATAAACGGTACAGTAAGTATTTTTGTACTGAAGTAAATCACAGTGATGAAGTAATAAAACTGTAAAATATCACAGTAAATGCTTGTTCTTCTTATGGCTGTTGCCTTTAGGGGTCAACACAGCGATTTATCTATTACCACCTTGCCCTGTCTTCTGCAGCTGCCTCTCTCAGACTAACCTATTGCAGTTCTTCTCTCGCATCATCCAGAAACTTCCTCTGTGGTCTTCGCATCTCATTGTATTCCTTCCAACTTCCTACATTTCTCAGGTTATCCCACTTGTTTTTCATCAACCTTTTCCTGCATATAATCCCCTAATCCTCCTAATTGCAACACCAAGTCTACTTATCATTCTTCCTCTTTCCATATGAGGCACTAAGTACCCTTTTACAGTTACAGTAAATACCTATGTACTGTAGTAAATCACAGTTATATAATAGCAATTGTTAATTATATCAGTAAATATTTTGTTTTGGAGAAAATCACATGAATGAAGTCACAAATAATGCATATCAGCAAACTCATACTAATGCCAGCCTCTTTTTCCCGCTACCAAAACATTGTATTCAGGATTAAAGGTGAACTTTCTGCCGAATGTTTATTCCACCTCCTTATAGTTTCCATTGTAAAGAGATAATTAATGTTATTCAATTTATAATGCTATGGCTAGTTTGGGTGAATCAGATCTCGGAGTCTATTTTCTTATTGTTTTGGAATTCATAAGTCTGGTAAAGAACTTAATGACAAATATTGTTTGCATAGTTGAAAAAAACATAAAAATAAGAATGAATGTGTTTATACAATGAAACCTGTCTAGCTAGCAACGTCCTTGCAAGGTACATTTCTGGAAGAATAGCAAAAGATAAATGAAAAAAGTTGTTGTAAGCATACCTGAGGGCCCAAAAGCTATATCAGATTAATAGCACCTTATTTATTGTTACTTCAAAGATAGCTCAATGTATTTTTTTTTCTGTACATCACACTCTAAAATGGGCTGGAAGGTATTTCTGGCCAAAATTGACTTTGCTTTATGCCGATGTGCTACTTACCAGTTGCTATAGGCAACCTGTGTTCAAAACAATTCACCATAGTAGGTAGATTTTCAAACATTCATGACATTCTCTGTCATATTAGCAACTTGCTTCTCTTCCATGAGGTCCCATGCAAAAAACGTATTCCTGGGCAATGTAAAATCAATTTTAACATGTTGCTTTTCAATCCCTGTATTCAATTTCTTATTACATGTTTGTTATCTTAACCAAATGATGATGTGCCAAAACTGAATTTAAGAATAATTAAATATCAGTATACATAATCATATTGATATATATTATATCTTATAATAATAATGTGTTTGGAGTAGCAGTGTTAGCTCAATGTCTCTCCTCAGTTTAACTGAAAGGGTTTTGCAGTATTGCATGCAAAACTAAAAACTTTGATGATATGCTTCACACAGGAGGCCTTCTTGAAAGTTCTTCTTATGTTGTTCAGTTCAAAACTTCAAAACTTCTCAAGCACTGGAGTGATGCTGGACTCCATTCCGTGTGTCACTCACCCACTCTAGCTCGTTGCTGTGGTTTAGAAAGTGGGACTCATTTTAATGATAGCAAAACGGAAGTCATGTTGTTTCAAGCTAGTTGTACCATTGATGCCTCTGTTATGGACCTGGGCTCCCTAAAGCCATTTTAAAATCTACAGTTTCAAACCTTGGCGTCCAAATAAACTTGATAAACAGATAAACTCCATGGTTAAATACGTTTTTTATCAGTCGAGGCTTTTATCTAAGGTTAAGACCTTTTTAGCCTTTAACGATTTTAAAAAGCTTTTTCATGCTTTTATTACAACCCGCCTGGATAACTGTAATGCACTTTACTTTGGCATGAGCCAGACATCCTTCTGACTTCTGCAGTTGGTTCAAAATGCCGCCGCTTGGTTTTTAACAGGCTAACACTAGCGAGAGCACATCTCCCCAAATCTGGCCTCTCTTCACTGGCTACCAGTACGTTTTAGGATTCATTTAAGGTTTTATTCTTAAATGGGTCTGCAGCCACATACATTTCTGACCTCTTACACTCTGTCGAGGTCACTGAGATCAGCTGACCAGTTGCCTCCGGTCGTCCCTAAATCATAAATGAAAATAAGGGGCGACCAAGCTTTCTCTGTTGACCCCCTAAGGGGACATGAGGGGGCAACTATGGAATGAGTTGCCCGCTCATGTCAGGTAAGTCCCCACTCTGTCTGTTTTTAAATCTCTTTTTAAAGTGTAATTTTTTTCCTTGGCTTTTAATCCAGGAGGAGTTGTTGGACATTACTTTCTTTCTAGTCTTACTGCTTTCCTATGATGTAAACATTGTGTTTTAATCATGTGCCTATGTTTTATTGACTGTACAGCACTTTGGACAACTCTGGTATTTTTTTCAATGTGCTTATAAATAAAGTTGAGTTGAGTTGAGGTAGAATTACTGTCCTGCATCTACGTATATGAAGTTGTGTATGTCAGTCTGCATATGTAAAGTAAAAATTAAGCTTTGAACACACAGTATATTAGCATATCTATGTAAAATGAGAAATACCATATTTAGGGAAAAATTGTGTGAAATGTACTTTACATTTTCAATCTGCTCTTCTGTCATCCATCTGCTATTCCCAATTGGCCAGATTTATGACCTGTTCTGCAGCCAGACAACAGGGGTCGATTAAGATGTTTCTGAATTCGCTCTTGAGAAGCTGTCATGTTGTCCACCTTTTTACAGAGGCAAGTACCCAATCCACTGAGGGCCTTAAACCCATAACCATCACAAACTTAGTTGACATTACCTGCTAGGTTTGTGAGTGTGAGGCTGCAAGGGCTTGAAATTTTAACATCAATAAAAATACACTTTGCTTGTCCTTCCTTAATTTTTTTTTTATTGTTTACATAAAAACCTTTTTTCATGTAAAAAGAACAGCCTGATGGATATCTTCAAATAATCAGTTCTCATTCATATTAAATCAGGATCATACACTTTTTCGGTTTGCAGAAATGCCGACACAAGGTTGTGAAATATCTGTAGAAATATAATGAGCAGTCCTAGTTGACTACTTGAATGTTGAACAGCCACAAACACTTGCACATTGGGATTGAGCCATTAGTTCCAACTAATTTAGGGGAATAACATCCCCCAAAATTCGGGGGTATTATGGATTCATCACCACGTCCGCAAAAGATCTTTTGTGCAAACGCAATTTCAATAACAATTATGTCATGGATCATTTTCAAATCTATACCCATATAAACCTTAGTGGGAGGAAGAACTGGACTGGTTTTGAGAATGATCAGTTGTACATAATTGACAATAAGAGGAGATTTATCTTTAAAACTTTTTGGGGAATAATTTCCTAACTGTAGGTCAAATTTGGTTCAATATTGTGGATTATGGAATTGACTCGAGAAGATCTTTCTGTTTTTTTACAATATTTTACTCTAATAGTTCATATTTTAAGCACAAGGGAAAAGTTATTTACAAAAAATAGGTTTCTAGACAACTTACAAGCTGTATGTCAGATTTAGTCCAAATTTGGTGCATACACTTTTTTCTGTGGAGCTCTTCCTTGCATGTATCAAAATTTACGAACAAGAGCGAGCTTCAACTTTTTCTTCATGAAAAACAATCTGTTTCGTAAATAACTTTACATTTAATTTGAGGAATTCAATCAGTGGGATTGATGGCTTGCAATAGGCCCTTTTCAGGGATATACCCTTGGTTTCAGGGTCGACAGTGTAGGCCTAGTTCATATATGTATGTAGGCGCTGACAAGGTGAGGGATGAGGTAATGGCTTTTTCAGCCTCTTCTTTGAAAAAGCCTTTTTGTTTCATCTCTTCAGAAGGTAGTAGCCATCATGATCAATGAAACACAATTCTGTGCTGTAAAGGCCTTTTTTATGAAAGCTGACTTAAGTCATAAATGAGAACTTTAATGGCCATAATTGTTCCTTTATCTGTGAGAATATGTGAGCAGTGTAAATGTCACCAGATGTAAAAATTCTCCTTCGTACCTCTGTTATGTGGGAGTTGTATTAGCATCCTAGAAAGCGTATTTGTAGTCAGACAACAAATCAGTTTTCAGTCACTGGATTGGCACGGAGACCTACAGGACAAAAACACTTAGTTGACTTGTTTTCCATTCATTTCAACTCTTGAATATTTGGACCACCTCTGCACGGAGGAAATACAGAGACATGCGAACAAACTCTAAGTTTGGGGTATTTATCTTGCGGACATATACACTGCTCAAATCAATTAAGGGAACACTTAAGTCACAGTCCAGATCTCGATGAAAGAAACATTCAAGTTGAAAACTTTATTGATATTCATTGCGTAATATGTTTAGAACAAAATTTTGAAAGTACGATCAATGGAAAACAGAATCATTAAGGGCTGGATTCTAAATTACACCATAATCAAAGTGAAAAACTGAAATCACAAACTGATCCAACTCCAGTGAATTTCAACGCACAACTCATGATGTGACCTAGGAGTGTGTTTGACCCCCACATACCAAGGGGACCTTCTGAAAATGCCTGGGCATGCTCTTGAGATGTAGGATGGTGTCCTGGAGGATATCCTCCCAGACCTGGATGAGTTCTCCTGGACAGTCTGTGGGTGCAGTATACATAACGTCTCAGTTGGATTCAGGTTTGGGGAACATGAGGACCTTCATCCACCATGAACTGCTCACACACTCTGACCAAATGAGGCCGGGCATTCTCCTGGACCAGGAGGAACCCAGTGTCCATTGGACCAATGTAAGGTCTGATAATGGGTCTGAGTTTCATCCTGGTACCTAACAGCAGTCAGGGTACCGTTGGCTAGCCTGTGGAGGTCTGTGGGACCATTCAAGGATCTGTCTCTCCAGACCATCATTGACCCACCACCAAACTGGTCCTGCTGGATGATGATGCAGCAGCATTAAGTTTTCCACAGTCTCTCCAGAATCTGTTACGCCTGCCACATGACCTCAGTTTAAACCTGCTCTCATCTGTGAAGAGAACGGGGCACCAGTGCCAAGTCTGCTGTTCTCTAGTGATCACCAATTGAGCTTCACAATGCTGGGCTTTGAGGACAGGTCCCAGAAGAGGACGTCGGGCCATCATGCCACCCTTATGCAATCTGTTGCTGACAGTTTTGTCAGAAACATCACAGCAGTAACACAATGGAGGTCATTTTGTGTGGATCTGGCAGTGTTCCTCCGCACACTGAAGATTAGATACCAGATACATGTTTTTATTTGCGTCTATCATTAATGCCGTTTTCTTTCTTTTTATAAAAAATTTAATTCAAAATACTGAGGCATGTTGATAAAATCTTTCTGTTGTGGAACCACTATGGTAAGTTGAATTGGCAGCAACATGTATGTGACAAATGGATTTAGAAGAATGAACAATATAATATGTACTTCTTGAAGTTTTTTACCTGAACAAACTTTGTTTCTGATGGAAATAATTTTAAACTAAGGTGAGCATATTTGATGTAATACCTTCATCATATATCAAGTCATCAATCACATGCATGACTTTCCGCTCAAATTCACCAGCAGTTCGACTCTGTTTCACATGTTATGCAAGAAAAGAAAAGGAAAGAAGAGACCTGTACCAGTGGTGCAAGAAGTATCCTAAGTATTTCAAACTAACCTTTGCATAACAGACTCTTACTTTCAATTATTCTCATGAATTTTTCATCTCTCACATAAGCAGCACACTTCAAACAGTCTAAAGAGCCCCACTAGAACTATACAGCCCACAGGCAACCAGAACCATCAAACAACCTCTGTGCTTTGCGTAGGTCCGTCTCGAAGCATTAATGCAGATCATCACAAGGAAGAGGAGGACAGCAGGGTCACTTCAAGGAGGAAAGATATCATGTAGGAATACAGCTATAGACTAAGTCTCAATCTGTCAAATAGTCTAAATACTGCTGAAAATATTTTTTTAAGTAAGACATTTATTAATATCAGATGTTTAGCTGTGTGAGTGTTGCAGAGGAAAGAATCTCTCATTTTTTACTGACAGCTGCTGAATACTATGTCCAAAATTAATGTTCTTGCAAATATTTTTATCTTTTGCCTTAAACTGACATTCAGTTTCCCTTGAGCGTTAGGACATCAGGGAACCATGGTGACTTCAGGTTAGGAAACGATTTCTGTTTAATTTGCAGTTTGAAGACTGCTGGAGAAGGTCAAACTAGCTCCCAGGGATTATCCTCGTGCTTCAACAGATGAAGGCAACCATATGTTTTTCCTCTCTGTCAATACTTGACAGAAACCCCTTAGAGAATGTTGTTAACAACAGGTGAAGGGGGAGCCCAGGGGAGTTTAAGTATTGGCGCACCGGAATGATCAATTTGGGTGCATCATCAGCACATGGATCTGGTCTTTGGTGAGAAAAAGGATTTCTAACAGTAATACAAAAGGTTGGATCTGTGTGGGTTACATAAAGCAAATTGAAACAAAATGATAATAATTTTACTCATAATACCTGGCTCAAATAATCCATACAAAAGAATCCAGGTGTTTTGACATCTGGGTGCAGCAAATGCTCCAGAGAGAAACTTGTTTAACTGTTGACCGCAACCTTATCAGGTTGGTTTAATAAAGAAATATAAATAACAAAAACAGTATCATCCAAAATGGAAAAATTTTAACATGTGTTTTGTCTGCAGGATAAATGCAAGAATAAAGTATACAAAATAAGGGATACAGAATCAAAATATATTCTATATTTTACTCATGCTAAAAAATTACTTGAATTGGCATGGAATGGCTTATTTACTTTATTGATTGGGTTAAAGCCGATTTATGCTCAACATTAAAGATGTACATGGATATGCACAAAGCCTTATGGGCTGTACTCTGCAAGTATTTTGCAGTGTTTCAGAGATTTTATGGGGACAAATTATAGCAGGACAAGTCTCGTCATTTTAGGGGCACCATCTAGATAATATAAAAAATAAATTACTTAAATGATCGGATTAGTCAGTCTTATATCTGAAAGTCACAATTTTCCAATCTATTTCTTACACAAACATTCAAAGAGGGAGCAGGAAAACTGCTTCCTTTAATTAGGATTTATTCAATGACATGCTACTAATACATGATGCATATGATACAATGGGTAATATAAGAAACAAAAAGGTTAATGCATATAAGGAAGGGGATTATTTAGAGAAATAATTGTTCTTAAAAATTGGGCAATGGTGAAAGAGAGGACTTTATTAAATAATTTGGAATTATGTGTGACTTAATTATCTAGGAATTGGGATTAAGATGATTCAATTCTTGAATGAAGGATATTCGTTATTATGAAATGAATCCTGGTCACCATTAGATGAATGGTAGATTAAGCCTCTTCTGATGTAAGTAATTGGAGAATTCTCTGATCAGAACCAAAGGTTGAGGGTCCAGGCCATTTTTCACAATCTTTCCCTGATGTATTTGTTGTCACCATGGCTTGTTGATGGCTTGGTCAGCTGCTGGTCTATGTTTGCATCCCACTGGTTCACCAGTTTTACAGATCCGCAAAACTTTTTATGTTTATCTTCATGGCCGATGTCAGAAAAAACAAATTTTTACCAGATATGACTTTCACTTAAAACATTAGAAAAGTCAATAACAAGAATTTTCCATTAAATATAATGAAAAGTAGTGTTTGTGTTTGTTGTTTGTTCAACTAACAGTTGTTAACTGTAACACCTAAAATTGCGTGCTCAAAGAAATGTTATGAGAGCAGAGAAGACTAGAATACTTACAGTAAGAATATATATACCTTGAGAGCCAGGTAGAAGGTTCTGATACAAGACACAGACAAAGACAGAGGTGCAGGTTTTATAGCTTTGAGGTGGAAGTGTGGCTAGCACTTTAAACCTTTAGTTCTGACCATCCTCTCTTCTTTTGTCTCAGATCAAGAGAGGATGGAGCACTACCACTCAAAATGAAAAATCATTTTGGGTGGAACGAAATTCAATAAATGCATGGAAAATTATTTATTTATAGTTTATTTGATGGAGAGAGAGAAACAGGTTATATCAACATCAAGGACAACATATCCACGTGCTTTCTAATATATCCCACCCACCAATATTATGAATATCCCTGAGTAGTGTGTGTTAAAAAGGCACTGTTTCAAAACTTCCACATATAAAATATTATTTATAGCTTGCCATATTTGTATCTATACATTTAGTCAATGGCTGAGAGATTTCCAATTAGAGTACTGCAGACAAGCCGTAAAAGTTAAACCTAGAGTGTTGAACTGTATTTTTATTATTTAAAAAAAAAAATTCTCCATGGTCAATTGTGCAATTACTGCATTTAAAAAAAAAATCCTAAACTACTTTCTTCACTTCTTTAATTTTATATTTTGGCCCACTGATATTGGAAGAAATGTATTTTCAACCTTTAATTTGTAATTGCTGGGGAAATGGAATTGCACTGTAACAAAAAACCATTGCAAAGTTGTTGATCAAATTTGTCTAAATGTCACTCAAGTTGGAACGTGATGCCAGTACCGGCTCTGCCATCTATCTTTCTGGGGATTTGTGGAATCCGAAAGCTAACACATAATGTAGAAATAATGATTATGTTTGTTTCTCATGGCAGAATGGCCAAGTGAAAAGGAATCCAATGCACATAAAGTGATTAGTTGAATGCACGTTTGTGTCGAGGTAAAGTAAACGAAAACCACATTAACATTAAACTTCATCACATTAAATTGCATGACATGCACACCCCTGCTGCCATCCGGCGTCTCACACACCACTGTCACACCCAACATGCTTGGGTAACAGTATGCCTCCATGGCTTATAGAGGTGACTATGGTCTAATGCAGGGAAAGATTATTCCGGATTTTGCCTGACAGAAAGGACAGCTGTACAGGTGTTAAATTACATATTTAAATCAAACTAACTGACTTAATTTTCTTTTTCAGGATTGATTGATGTTTCCTGAATGTACAGCAAGAATACATAATGCATCCTTGACAGGTGCATGGCCACAGATCATTGCTATTTGGAAGCTTACATCCTTTTGTCAATATGGGCAGAGCGGTTTGATGCATGTTGTCAGTGAGATATTAGGGATGTCATGTTTAAAGCAACTGCAGGCTAACACAGTAATCAGTAATGTGACTGTTGATGTTTCACTAGAGTCAGCCCTTTTTTTTCTTGGTCACTCATTTTAATCTCTGGGATTAGAGTGATGCATGTGCAGTGCCCGGCACCTATAGGCTGTGCCTACATTCACTGCAGAGATAGCATTTTGTTGACTGAAAACCTGGTTTTAGGAAGCTGAATTGCAAGCATTATTTTTGATACCACAAACAGTTTTGAAGACAGTCCTGGCAATTATTTATACAAAAATCTGCTGAAAACTTCAGCATACAAAGACTAAGAATGATAATGATAACACTAACACTAACACTAACACTCAGCATCATTACCATCAATAAACAGGTAATGATAAAGCCCACCAGGGATCTAGGGACTCTTTGTGGTCACATATTGAAAGACAATCAGGCCCCAGTTTGACTTTGTGGTATTCTGGTCAAATGTGCAGATAGGTCGGCACTGGAGAGAATCGGAGCTAATTGGTTGTCAGCTTTTTAGGTAAATTATTATATTACATAATGTTTAATGGCTAAATTGCCTTATTTAAAAAAATTACATCCAATCAATTCTACTCATATATTCATAAGTATCTAAATGGCCATTACCATTTAGATGCTGTCCTTTCATAAAAAAAAAAGTGAAAACAATCAATGGGGGATATTTACTCTGAATAAATGATTAAATGACAAATAATTAAGACGCTAAAGGACTGAACGTGAGATGAATGAAATCCAATCTTTGCTTATCCTTTTAGGGGCCAGTATACACAAGCCTCAATAGATTACATCACAAACACTACGGAAGTAAAGGGGCCCTTGGGGAACAAACAGATCAATGAGAATAAATACTGATAAAGTTTTTGACCTGCCCAATAAATTATAAAATAAGTACAACTAGCCTGTCATGAATATAAACATCTATCTTTTCCAGCAATCTGTTATTCCAAATGAGATAAGAGGATATTTATCCTTCATAATTACATTCATAATTATTTTTGGTTGCGTGATACATAATGCAAATTGTGAGAAGTCCAGTTAACAGTCCATTCCAAAATCCATACATTGTTGTGTAAATATGAACACAAAAGTAAATCACCTTTGGCCTGATGATTTCCATTTTGTACTGTGCATTATTCATTCCAATATCCTTTTTCACATAGTCCATTCTCTGCATTGTGTTGGCCCGTAGGTAGTGATGGCTGAAGGTTCCATTTTTAAGTTGAATAAAAATTTGCTGTTATGGTTATAAGTAACAGTTGACTACATGCATTTGAATAAAATACGTTTTTTCCATCTCAACACTTATAAGTCCAAGTGATCCAAGACTTTGGTGCTTGGACTCCAAAAGGAAGTAGAGCAACTGGTGATGATGTCTGATGAATTATGTGCTTTCAGTATGAAGAAGACTTCCTCATGGACCTTAGACTGACTGACTGGTTGCAGTTAAGATGAATGGCGCACGATTTTGGGAGAACTTTATTAACGGAGGACTTGATTGGAGATGGCCGGATGTCCAGTTGAGACGATGAAGGTGCGAAGGCTTGAAGTTGGAATGCAAATCCTTTGCATAATAATATTAAATGACAGAGGGGAGATCTTATTTAAAGTTTGACAGAATACAAACAAGATGGAGAAATAGCAGGAAACATATGAACATACTAATGGACCAAGGTGAAAACATATAAACAAACAAAAACAGAAAAAAAAAAAGAAAGATGTTTTATAACAAAATCTGTTAGTTGGACAAAAGAGAGAAGAGACAGAGGGTTAATTGTCCCCACACATACAAACATACGTGTCCCTCAGCAAGTTGAGGGCTGCTTGATGCAGTCGCCCATGGCACACCTCGACTTGGCTACTCTGATTGGTCGAGGCAAAATACACCGGAGGGAAGTTGAGTTTAACAAATGTGCCAGAATTTAAAGGAGGAGGAAGACAAGGAAGACACCTTGTTTGCATCTCTGTAAGTGATAGGCCAAGTGATCACCAGAATGGCCAGATAATAAAAATGGTCATGTAGATCAATAGGGGATTTTATGTGTTTAAAGTTTAATAATATATGGTGAAAGTGGAAAATGATAATTACTTTAACTTCACAATTTCCCATCAGCAAAAGTTTTATCTGGGTGTCAGGGTGGCTACATTTACTATTAAAATCTCCAAACAGACAGGCAGGATGTAATTTTGTTTAATGTTGTATGTCCTTCTAACAATCCAAAAGGTGCAGTACAGATTCACCGTCAAATTATTTCTAGTTAATCAGCAATCATTCTAATGAATCCTAATTTACCCAGTGTTCACTGTAGAAGTGGAATGAAATGTCCTTAAGGCTGCAACTCTCTAAATCAGAGAGAGTAGTCATTAAAATGGTTGATGTGGAAATGAAAATGTGGATGATGTTTGAACAAATTCGCACATCGCAACTGTGTAATAAGAAGTGTATATGCACTGTAAATAAATTTAGAGGCAAAATAAATATGGATGGGCACGTTTCTATCTAAAAGATGCACCCTTTGAACAGTGAAACATGTGCCATTAACATTAAAGCAGGTTTAGGTTGGTCACTTGTGCAGTTGCATCGTAATGCCTCAAGACAGCAGACTGCTAAACATTCACTTGACACCTCATTATTCTAAGATCAGCATGTATTTCATGAATAAATGTCCATGTTGGACATGAAAATAACAAACCTGTGTAAGAAACCTATAACAACACTTGTGTCGTGCTTTGAAGAAGAAGAAGAAGAGCTCATAAGACTGGGAATCATTGCCAACTTCTCACATAGCTCATGCGAAGATGTTGTCGTATAGGACTGATATCTCGCCTGAAAGAGGAAAGTATTAAAAATACCAGGTGTAATTTAAAGGTAAGAATGGACGATTTATTATCCAAATAATGTTTGAAAATATAGATCCTCAAGGGGCTAACAGGGTTAAAAGTCAGGCAAGGCAAATGAGACAGATGGTCATCCCCGACAGCAAGGGTATAATGCTGAAAAGTCCCCAATCCCCTTTGTTGTACAAGCAATCCCCCTGATTGAATCCTCTTAAATTAAATGTTAATTAAGTTATTTCCAAAGTATTTTTAACAAAAGAAAACTCCCCGAAGTGAGTAACATATGAACTATTATATTACAATCTGGGTAAAATTTGATTAACAAAATAAATCTCCTCGAGTCAATTCATATGCACCAAATTTGGACTAAATCGGACCCATGCTTGAGAATTTATGGCCCCAAAACCTTTGGCTATAAAGCTCCCCCTAGTGTCCAAAATATATGACCAATCTCTCCCAAAATGAATCCAGTTCCTCACAGTAAACCCAATGGGGGCTATATATTTGAAAATGATTCATGTATTAGTCTTTGAGTTATGTACAGAAAACAGTGTTTTTTCATGAAAATTGTAATTACTAGAGAAAAATATAATGTTTACAAGATTAATCTCCTCAAATAGATTCATATGTACCAAAAAATCGGACCTTTTGAGAAATTATGGCCCAAAACTTTTGGAAATAAATCTCTCTTAAAGTGCGACCTGAGCGATATTTGTGAACAAGTACAACAAATAGAAATATTATACTTATATATACTTTTCAAGCATGCTCAGTCTCAATTACCCGCTTCAAGGTCTGTGGCATCAACTGATACCAGCTTTTCTCCCTCAGCCAGCTTCTGGTTCACTCACTCTCCACCACCCCAACTCTGCCTAGTCATTGCAGGTCCATAAGCCCCATCATTCATGAGTATGAGCAAAGTCATCAGCCACCACCACCAGCATCCAAACTTTCAAAGGAGGATGGTACCTATATACCAGAAACCCTTCATTCACAGTCCACCCAAAGAGTCCGACTACCAATGCTGTCTAGTGCAATAATTAGCATATATCATCTGCAGTTATAAATAAATCCTTTGTTTCTCCTTTCTGGCTCTCCTGAATGACATTTTTTTTACATTTTCTGTTTCATTGACTTTTATTTTATAAGAAAATCTTATTTTGTTCAATGGTAATTTTTGTTTTATTATTACTGGCTCAAACCCAACCTTATAATCCAGCCAGTTTATGTCTCAATTCTTGAGTCTGTAAAACTCAGGATAGTTTATGTTATCAAGCAATTAAGCTGAAGCGACTGAGCAGAACATCTGACCTATATCGATCATTGAACAAATTGGTACATATTCAGATTTCCATTCAGATTTTTGAAAAAAGGTTCAGGGCTCTACTCTATAAACACAAATGTAGTGGCTACACCTTTGTACGGCATTGGGCTTATGCTAGAGATGCAGCTTCGCCATAGCCATCAATATCACAAAAACACACTTACTGTTAGGATCTGGCAGTACACCTTCCTCTCCCTCTTGTGTCTATTGTCTTCCTCCTCCCCTATGTTTGTTGTCTGTGTCTCCCAGTTCATGTGTTACCACTGTCCCTCTTTCCTCTTCTGATTCTACCTACACTTGCATCTTCATACCTGGCTCCAATCTGGATCATTTTCACAACTGAAGACTGTTGCATAAAAAGCTTTGATCTACATTCCATTCTTTGTCAGATCCTCCGTTTATCCTACTGGTTCACCATTCCAGCTCCTCTGATTAACCTTCTGTACTCTGGTAAACATCCTGTCTGGTTTCGGAAGATTTTTTCATTAAAAAACACTTTTTTTTTTACTTTTACCTGGCTTTCTGGTGTTTGACTTCTGCCTATTACGGTCCATGAAAGAATTGGTTAACACTTTAACATTACGATCTGACCAAAAATGTATCCAGCAGACTCAAATTTGGAAATAGGCCAACTGCAGCATGCACTATCTAGCCATGGAACACTTCACGGAAGACATTATCAATCATTACAGGAATTATCTGAAATAAATCGGATCATGGGCAGCCAATTATCTCAAATCTCCCCACAAACCAATCCATTAACCTTTATGCTCTCTTTCTTACTTACTGCTTGTCCAGCACCACTACCAGCCTTTCCAGCTCACACGTCTCCACGATGTGCCACCAGCTCCCTTCAGGAAACGCCAGCGGTAAGAGAATCCTATGCCACCGACCCTCAGCCATTTAATGGTGATCTGGGAAGGTTTCAACGATTCATATTATGCTACTTTATGGTGTTTAATCAAAGACCCCACACCTTTTGCTTTGATGGACACATCAGAGCAAAATGTGTGGGTCCACTTTATCCTGGAGTTATTGAGAGGGCTCTGGCATGGGCTGAGGCTCTGTATGGTGGTTCTGATATGTTAATCACCACTAAGACTTTGTGAGAGGATCCTGAACAGATTTTGATCATCAAGATTATATTGGATATGTATTTAATTGCTTAGTAAGTCTAGGACAGGGATCCAGGACCGTCGCAGACTATTTTGTTGACTTTTGGACACTGGCTGCAGACTCAAGATGGAATGAGGAGACACTGCGAGGACTGTTGTTGAAGGGTTAAATTACCAGTTAAAGGCTGAGTTTGCTTCTTGTGACAACCCAGTGGATCTTCAGGCTTTGGTGTCAATGGCCATTCATCCCGATAACCGTCTGAGTGAACGCCGATGAGTGAGATGGGGTAATTGTCATTAATTTGCCTCTCGAACCGCTATGTTCTCCCCTGCTGCTGCACAACTCTCCTACCTTCTGAACATCCTGCTTCCCGGACGAAGGACCCAATGGAACCACCTAGGGTACATCTTTCTCAGGAGGCGAGATAGCATAAGTTTTGAGATGGTTGTTTGTTTTGTGGAAAGACTGGTCATCTTATTGCCGCCGTTCCTGTGCGGCTAAAAGTTCAGACTCATCTTTAGCTGTGGGGGTCCTGCTGAGTCAAACCAGCTCCCCCCTACTGTTTTACTCACTAGGGGGAGCTTTCTTTATGAAAAACAGTGTTTCCAGAGATAACTCAGAAACATTTTCATAGATCATTTTCAAATGTTATACCCCCATAAAGATTTGTGCAAGGAAGAATTTAATTTTTTTGGGGAAAGGATGGTTTCAGGCCAAAATATCTCAACAGTTTGTCTGAATTAGTTTAAATTTGGTGCATATGAATCAACTAGAGGAGATCCATCTTGTATACATTATGTTTCACCCTAATAGTTCATATTTTACTCACTTTGAGGAGCCTTTTTTTAATTTATTTTTTTATAAATAATACAATGGACATAATACATTTCATGTGGGGGATCAATAAGGGGTCTGCATTCGCAGGGCAGGGGACTGGGGACTCTTCCTGGATATACCCTTGCTGTTGAGATCAACAGCAAATGTCTAGTTATCATTACTTTATTATTAATTCTGGTTTGGACTGGATCTGGTGATATGAAAAAATAAATGTTAGGTAAAAGGACATTTTAGGAGTGTTGGTTCTTTCTGTCAATTTTGGACAGCAGATGGTGCTTTTCTAGGTGGCAGTAAACACGATAACCCACTGAACTTAGTACTCGAAGACATTCCAATCTTTCAGCAAAATGTATCCAGCACTTCATGGATAAATAACCCAGTTATATAAATAAAAAAATAAATGGGGCATATTCCATGGTGAATATAACTTCTGTCAGAAGCATCAGACCAGAGCCTTTTATTGCAGCACACATTATAGCTGTCACATCTCCGGGACCATGCTATTATTTATTTATTTACCTTCATAGAAAGCCGTCATCAATCCACTGGGACAAACATACACTGTAGTCAGCTCCCGAAAAGCTCCATGTCTAATGAAATATACCATATACCTGTCCTCAGCTGCTTTTCCTCTGCTTTGAAAGTCATGGCTGTTTGTAAACCCTCAGGCTGTAAAAATAAATTCAAATATAAACTTAAGCTATTTAGAAATGTTTTCATGGCCCAAGTTTTTTCTCCCTGTGTTTGCATGACTCAAGCGCTAGCATATTCATTGTCAGGCTTGAGATTAATCGGCTTTAGTGGTGTATAAACACCAACATGCTGTTATCGCTGAGAAGCTGATGGAAAACCAGAGAGCAACATTAGATGTGTGGGCAGTTCAAATGTTAACTTACCTTTAGTATGATTCTTGGTCAGCGAATCAAGGTGTAGCGGTAATTAATTTTTAGGTCAAGGGTAGGAAATCATTGTGTTAGATAAATGTAGGATCCTGCTGAAACAATGTTGCCTGCGAGATGTGTGCTGTATGTTGCTGAATTTATAACTACAGTGCCACGCTTACTGGCAGGCTGCTGAACGTGATTATCACATTATTATTCTTCTACAGCTTGCAAAACCACAAGGAGCCGAAGATCCACATGGGTTATTTATTCATTCTGTCTTCCAACAATTTAGAATGGGTTGCCATGCTAACCATGTAAGACATGGATAGTTTCCATCCTCATTTTTTAGGTTTTGACTCATGTCATGTTTGTTGATTATGTAGTTTTCTTTTTAGAATATTTTCTTTTGCACTACTACAACTACTACTATAAACTATAATATTTAATTTGATATGCCAGTGATAAAGACATGGCATGTGCGGTGAAAAAAGCTGACTGGGATTACCAGGCGGTTTCCTTTCCAAAGCCTGAACCAGGCCCGACGTTGCTTGGCTTCCAAGAACAGAAAAGTTTAGGCATAAACGGGCTGGAATGGCTATGAACTAGGATTAAATGCAATACATATGAATTGCCATTGTTGTTGTGATAACCGGCGAGAAAGACAGATTTTGGGATCTAACAGCACCTGATATTACCAGGTGGTTTCCCGTTCAAGTACTGGCCAGATCCTATACTGCTTGGCATTGAAGAATGGAAGTGTTTGGTCATATTCTGGCTGGAATGGCCGTAAGCTTCATGTTTAGTCTTAAATTGGTATCATATGATAACAATGTTTGATTAAAGCCGCTGCCGAGTACCATACACAGTAGCAGCCATTTTTATAGGCTACTCTATGTGTCTTACAGTAATTATCACATTTACCTCCAACAAGGAGGTAATGTTGACCTTTGTGTGTTTGTTTGTCTATTTGTTAGCAAGAAACACTAATGGATTAATATGCTGAAATACACTCATAAATTAATGAACAAATCTGCATGAAATTCTTTTTTAATTAAGTGACCTAATTGATTCTAATCACAATAATGTCTACCTTGGGTAATGCTGGGCCTTGGAGCAGGTTTGCGCTATATGAGTGCTTTTTCTAGTTAGAAATATTATACTTTTTCTTTGTCTTGTTATTTGTGCTACTGACTTTACTTCTATTTGGCTTGCTGATGACAGAAGTGGAAAGATAATTCTCTCTATATATATAGATCCTATATTACTAGAGGCAATGCAAAAATAAATTAATGCCAAACCAGCAGAGAGCCATTGTAGTGTTAACTTGCAAAGAACCATTATGCAATAACAATGGTTGCATGGTTTGGGGCTGGTGCACATTAAAGAGTAGTATGTGGACCATACAAAACTCAAACCTATAATATTACACAATGTTTGACGGTCATTTGGATGGTTTGGACACGTAGACACTTGTTGTGAAGGGCTGTATCTCACAAATTAGGGATGAAATGTTTTAATCACCAGTGTTCCGTTGCTGATATTATTTAGTCATAAAGGAACAATCTTTGAAAATAGACAGTACATCCTGTAGAACCAAGTGCCAAACATGTCCTCCAAAAAGTATGCGCAGCCTTTTCTTTTCTTTTCTTCCCTGTGCCTCCGACACTAACCAAGGTTTCACAGTAAAAATCTGTTCTGCACATTTCGGCTGATGATACGGTTTATTCTAATGTGTTTGAAGTCTTTTATTTTCCATTCTTTAAAATAAAAAGTAGGGAATTTTTTTCATTTGTATAACCTTAGCAGCCTGACATAACTTTATTGTTAAGATATTGCCTTATTTCAAAATGTCTCTTTTTTAAAATTGTACCATAACTCTCCGGCCTAGACTTATAATTACATATGAAAACCTGAGAAGACTCTTATATATCTGTTTTAGTCAATTCAAACACTGTTTCATCCGGCGATGCTGTCATAAATCATTATGAAAGATGTTTTATCTGCTTGCCCGATATTACAATGGCGTACATTTACTAAGGAAAAATTATATTGCTTTGAATAAGAATAGAAGCAAGCTTATTGTGGTCAAACTTGAGATTTTTCACTCATTTTATTCTTAACTTTTTGATGAACTTTAATTTTGCAAATGTAAACCTCGGTCTCTAAAGTTATTTGACGAATCCAGCTTTGATCGAAACGACACCTCTGCCAATGTTGAATTCATCTGTAGGTTTCAATGCGACTAGCACAGTATCTGACTGTGGGGAATAGGGGCCATAACCATTTCCCATGATGCTTTGTCCCCCTCATCAATTGCCATCTATGTAACTGTCCATCTGTTGTCCCCATGAGAAATCAATTCCATCATTGCTGGTAATGGATTTCAGGTTGTCCAGATAATGGCTTATCCGAGGTTGGACATGCCTGGATGAGAAGTAGGTCTCAAGCTGTGCACTTAGGTATTTTAGACCTTTCCAATTTCTTTTTGATTTTGTCTGTTTTAATATCTTGATCCATAACTCCATAAGTCACTAGACAGTAGCTTAAGAAAGGGGAATGCTGCGAAAGTGTTGTGGTTTTGAACCAAAAATCGCAAATTTAGACTCATTAAAACAAGTAGCCAATTCAACTGCTCTACTGTCTCTTCCACCAACAAATTATTTTTCTATTCTTTCCCGCCCTCAGCTAAGGTTTTCCCAGCAGTTTACTTGTGAAAGCCATTAACACTCCTACAACCAATTGATGTTGAGAGTCTGCGACATGAACTTTGTAAAGCAATTTGTAAATAGTCGGAGTTTTTATTTATTTACTTTATTTCTGGCGCATCCTTTTCAGCCGATGTATATCTTTGTTTTCCTGTCCTGATTCGGTCCTCATCAAACATGGTCCTCATCTATTTGCCACTCCGCTTGAAGATAAATTCAAAGTTCTTATAATAATCCAAAGACCTTAAAGTCTGGATTGACTAAGTTCAGCTGTTCTGCAGATAAAATATATCATGCAGACATATGGCTGTCAAGCTCAAGTAAGCTGTGGAGAATGAGCTCCACTCTGCTAATAGAAATCTGTCAACAAAAACCACACAGCCTCTCTCTTCTCCTAAACTTGAGCTGAAACAAATCAATATAGCACCTGCATAATTAAATAAGGATGATCATGAATAGACCATTAAGGTAATATCAACTGAGTGCTTTTTAACCCTTTTTTCTTTATAGAGGGAATTTAAACTGACTCACATTTTCACAGAATGTGCTTTATAGGCTGAGAGTGTCTAAACATACCACTTTGTAAAAGTGTTTTAGTACCCCTACATGATGCATGTAAAACAAAAACAAATCCACTACATCCTCCCCAGAGCGCCAGGCCCATTAGACTAGGTCAGCTGTGTAGACTTTGAAAGAGTGTGTCTAAAGGCTGAATATCAATTATAACATGTTGGTCATCTTGTTACAATACCATTTGTGAGTCTGGGTTACAAGACCTTTCCCCTCTAAATTCAAGGATGCCCTATGCAGCACTCAGAATGAATCAGGTGACCAAAAACCAAATAAGTGTTTCTTCTATGGCCATGATTGAACACAGAGCGCCTGAGACCTCTAATCTAGAATTAAATTGAACTAGCTCAAAGTAAAACAATGTACGTTAGGGCATTACATAGTATTCTCTTCTCAATTTGATACGAACGATATGCCCACCGATACCCTCTGGTCAATTTGATGCTCCTGTTCATCAAAGATGAATGCAGAGTGAAGAAAAAGTGTTAACTAAAAATCAGCTTCATTGGATGTCCACTTTTAGCAGTTACAGAAAATTAATGAATGAATTAATTTCCAGGTCAAGTTGTGACACAGACTCTCCTCTCTCTACCTAGTGCTGTCATGGACCCTGAAGTGAATGAAGCAAGGAATTGAACTTTTAGACTTTATTTTAACATACCTGCTTGTTAAGGGTCAGTGTATGTTTTATATTTTGTATTTCGTCTCAGAAACAAATATTGAAAAACAAAAAACAAGTGATACGTTTTTTCGTTCTGAAATACAAGAGTTAAAAAAAAAAAAAAAAAAGATGTTTCCTTCAAGACCAAATAGGGGTGAGCGAAATTTGTAAAATGGTATTAATTTTGAGTGTAAAAAATATAAATCACGTGGAGGAAGAACTGTAGAAATGGTTTGTTTTTTAGTTTTCTGAGGCTGGATGTGATCGTTTATGAGGGAATGAAGGCGGCTCATTGAATGTTGTCAATCATCAATTTATTTTTATTATTTATTTTAAACCTGAAATTGAGGTTCAAGCAGCTGAGACAGAGCCACAACAATAACAGCAATTAGCGGTTCTAATTTTGTGGTTGATTAATTTATATTCCATACAGCTGAAAACTGATGTAATTTTCCAAATGTGATCACGTATTCCATATTCACTGATTGATTTTGCTGTAGTGCGTCATATCAGACAGATAATTCATGGTTTTGGTGTACATGCAGACTACCGACACACCTACTGCAGGATCCATGCTGGAGATAATGAGACACCAGTGGTTTAGGTAGTTATAATTAAGATCACAGGTAGAGGTGACGCCAGACTGCAGCTGCACATTTCTCATGCTGCAGAATGGTGACATGGACCGTCATAAAATGAGATGGGATTTGTCCAGCAATATGAATGACATTTTACTAGTAAGCCTGGAAAACAATCGCTTTAGGCTTCATTGGGTAATTAAATGGATCAGTGACTTGTTGTGTTGTTATGGCTGATCGGTGTGTGTATTAGCGGGTATAATCAATATTAATCTGATACCAGAGATGCTAATGTATTCCTATTTGCTACGATATGAACAGGAGCACCGCCCTCATTGGTGCGATTGTAAACGACCACATCTGGTCTCAGAAAATGAAAAACAAACCCGTATTTCGTTTCTGTCTTCTGTTGATTATTTATTTTTTCAAATCAAAGTAGAAAATGAAAATCACACCATTTTTTGAATTTCCCTCACCTGAATTTGATCTTGAAAAGGAAAAATGCGTTGTTTTTCGTTTTTGATTCTTGTACCATAAATGAAAAATCGTTTTTCGTTTTTTAATATTCGTTTCTGAAACAAAAAATACAAAATACCATAACATACACGGACCTTGAAGATTTGCATCTCTCACTATCTTGCGGGCGCTCTATTTCTCTCTCTGTCTAACACGCTTTCAATGCCTCTCTCCTGCATACTCTTCCCCTCTCACTCTATCGGAGCAGGCAAACGCATTTTCCCCTGGTTCCCACCCAACTATGATGTCCTAAGCAGGCATGTAGTCTGTGTTTAGGAAGGGGCGGCCTGTATGGACATTATCTGTATGGACATTATCTTAACGTTTCCAAAGTGCAGTCTACTTTGTGTTACTTCTTTAATATTCCCCAAACTGCCAATTTGGTTGTATTGCCTCCGCCAAGGAGGTTATGTTTTCACTCCTGTGTATTTGGCTGTTTATTTGTTTGTTTTTATAGGTAATCCACAAGATTACAGAAATAATACAGGACGGATTTGCATGGAATTTTACCACGAGGCAGCTTTTGGAACATCCCAGAGAGGATTGCAATTTGGTAATGTTTGTTGTTCCACAGCATTTAAAATAAAGTAGAAGAAGATGCCCGTGTGGGCTTCCTTTGTGCGCCCCAAGCGGAAAACAAATGGATCTCAGGTCAGCCTCTCTAGCGCTCGCTCCCAGTAAGCGTCATACAATCGAAGAGATAGTATCCGCGCGTTCGTGTACGCTTACGTTTGGAAGGAATCGGGTGAGACAAAGTTAAGTGAGCCAGAATCTGCCGTCATTTATCATAATTTGTCATAATAATTCGGAACAAAATTAATCTATTCTGTTGCAATACAAATATATTGGCAAATGTTTTTACCAAATTATGAGGGTAAACCTACAAAAGAACAATACATTCATCAATATAAATTACTCTGAAAAAATAAAAATCCGTCCGTTTTTCAGTGGTCCAGTAACAATATAATACCATAATAACAACATACTCCGGCTATACAAGTGCACCATTCATTTGTTGTCCTGCTTTCGTGGATGTTTCTTAAGTGGCTGCGCTGCAGAAGAGTCTTAGTGTAATCAGATCCTGAAATCATGTCGGCAGTGGAAACATCACACAGATGGTACTACAGTATATAATATGTTGATTAACAGTCAAAGCTGAAAGAAATACATTAACCTTTTCTGCAGTCTGTAACTGAAACATTAAATCAATAAACAGCAGAGATGTAATGGTGTGAGTTGGTTGCAGAATAACCTATTCAAGCAGATAGAGACCATGTCTGCTTATTTGGTGAAGCAGTGCAAATTTGTGTGTTTGTGAAGAAGAGGAGGGACACACAAACCAGTACAAAATAATGAAGACCATCTTAAACTAACAGATTTGGACAACTACAGAGGCCTGAGAAGGGGACTTTTGTTCTGCGGGGGGACTTGGTGTGGAAACAAGTGATAGTTCGATAAGAAATATGACAGTCACTATAAAGAATACTATATCTGGAATAGTTAAAGAATCCTTTATTAGTCACATAGAGTCATACACAGAACAACATAGTGAAATTATTTCTCTGCATTTGACCCATCCCTGAGGGAGCAGTGGGCAGCCCCTTGTGGAGTGCCCAGGGAGCTAAGGTTTCAGGGTCTTGCTCAAGGACCCTACGACAAGTAGACCCTGGTGGGACCAGCTACCTTCCAATCTTCTGATTGGGAGACGGCCGCCCTACCCACTGAGCCACAACCACCCCTATACCCATTAGAGGGTAATACAATAGAGTCCTTCAGACTTTGCCAGCACTGTTCAGTCTGAGCATGTACTGTATCTGCAGAATGGAGATTGAACTGGTTGGGGAAAATGGCGTTCAAAAAAAGAGTACTGGAGCTTCCCGACACTCATACCTCTTACTCGACTCAGTTACTGTGAACTGGCGAGTTCTTTGTGTGTGTCAGTTAAATGATTGTCCACCTGTGCTCTCTCCTACTTACATACAGTATAAAAGGTGTTACATAATGGTACTGCTGTGTAGAGCTGCTATGATGTTCAGGAGGTTTAAGAACCATTGAAAATATTACAGTTGCATAAACACATGTGATGTATAACCACAATGTGTAACAAATTATAATATCTTTGTGTAGATTCTCATTCTTCAAGGTCATGGTGATGCTTGAAGGAAAGCAATTACTTTCTATTACTTTTTGGCTTACCTCAAATCAATTGCAAATAAATATAGAAAGAAGAAATGTGAGTAATATGGTTTCACTTCAGTATTTTTCTGTAAGACAACAGAACAATGGAAGTAAGGAACGGAGATTTTTAGTTTCTAAAAAAATATCCTGTGCTCAATCTTCTATTTAGTTCCTTTTTAATACACTACAATAGACAAAAGTAATTATTTTATTCCTGAATGTAACACTGTGGACTTAAATTAGAGTTGGTTAGCCCAAGTGAAAGGGGTTGAATACTTCTGCAGACGTCATGTTCCATATTTTATTTTCACTATTATTTTTGGGGTAAAAGTAATCAGACTTTAAAAAATGCATTTAAAGTATTACATTGACATTGACATTATTCTATATTTAAAAAGTATTAATTAATTAAGTTAGTACAATGAGAGATTTAACTGGGTAGTTAAACCTTTTTAGGTTAGGTACTTTTTTCTGCTTCAAAACAGAATGCAGTAGTGAGGTTTTGTCTCCACATTGCTTGTAATTGTTAAGTTAATGCACTTAAATGATATGATCCACTGGCACTGAAACACTTTAGCTCAGTGGGTATGCCTTCGTCCCTCAACCAGGAGACCAGGGGTTGAGCCCAGCCCGTGACGCAACAGGCTGTGGGTCCTTGAGCAATACCCTGAACCCTCAGCCCCCCGGCTGCTTCACAGGGTCCGCCATGTATGTATGTACTGTGTAATATGTGATAAATAAAGGACAGATTATTATTAGATTATGCAGCACATAATCCTGTTAATAATCCCAGTTATTTCTATCATATGATCATTAATGAAAAATCCAAATTTGATAAAGACTATTATTAAATAGGATGTGCAAGTTTGATCGTTTTTCACATATAGTAGTTAACTGTTGTGTTTACTGCAACCCAGCCGTGCTTTCAAACATTGTAAAGTAATATTACAGGAAGCTGTTTCTCATTATTTCTCTAGAGTGTATCAGGGTAGTAAAGGCATTAAATGTGCTTTGCTGGCAGGGACTTGGTGCCCCTTGACAAGCATTTGATCTTCTAAGAGTCCCATCCATGTTTAAGCACTAAAACACCTAAATAGTTATTGCTAACTTCTGTGTCACCTGAACACAGCAATGATGTGCCAAGAAATGCTGTAGAAATTCACAAATATGGCAGTGCATACAAGAAAATCTCTCAATAGTTAAAAAAATGTCAATTTCAACAGTTAGATTAATAACTAAGTTTAAAGAGAATGGATATGTTAAAAATCAGCAAGGAGGAGAATTCGTGGTTAAAGACTCTCCAAAGATTACATAATGGCAGATGCAGTTGGATCTTGGAAGCTGGAATAAAGCCTATCCTGTCATTCACACACAACGTAAAGCTTCTTAAGGCTGTTAAACAACACTGAGACTTTCAATTGAACAAAAATCATAGCTCATATGAAACTAAAGTAGAGCTTTTTGACAACAAACTTTGTAGATGTGTGTGGCGAATCAAGAAAAGATGCCATACAGAAAAGCCCCTCTGATGCTGTGGTGCAGTTTTTCATCGAATGGTCCTGGATATCTCAATTAAATAAATGGTTTTAAGGGCTCCATCAAACACCAGTAGAATATTGATGAAAACCTAACTGCCTCTTCCAGGAACCTTAAAGAGAGCCTTGATTGGACCTTTCACCAGGTTAGTGAGCTGAAGTACATCTCAAATCAACCCAAGGATGGTTCAGAGATCACAAAATAAATAATATTTTTTACAATTTCTTTTTAATATTGTTACTTGAGTCAGATGTTATTTATAATATTTGTGAATATAAAGGATTACAGATTATCTTTATAGACAATTAACACATTTTTCCATCTCATTTATCTGTTTTTTTTTCTAAGGCAGCAGCAATTCTGGAGGGCACTAGCTTAATACGTTTTTACTTTTTCGGAATATTAATTAAATTCTTAACGTTGGAACAGATAATAAATATACATAGTTACATCTACGGAATTTCATTCTGCCCCCATTTTTATCTCTTTCTCTCTTATCATTGTCAGTCTCCATGGGTTCACCAGGGATTTTGCTGAGCCCAATAAATCATTTTGCATCTGCATCCTCAGTGAAATGTTCAATGTTGACATAAACAAAATGTAAAATGTTTACAATATTAAGGAAGTCTCTCATGTGGAGCGCTAAGAAAATTGCCTAAGGTGGAGATGCCACTGCCTCGTGGAGTAGGGCTTTCTCTGAGAAGCACCGGACAAGATGATTTCCAATTGAGGATTTGGCTATCACTGTTCGTTGTATGTTAATGTACAAGATTACAACATATGCCCATATTACAGGGTATTGAAAAGAAAGAAGGCGTAAGAACAACACTAAAATAAAACTGTGCTGTTTAAGAAAGAGTATCTTAAGTCATGATTTCACATTTTTACAGAAAAGGAATGGATGTTTATCAACAGATGCAGAATATAATCTTCAGTATATACACTTCATATATATGATGAGCTGTGTATTAATGAAAATATGTTGGTCATCCAACACAGCATTCTAGCATACTTGTGACTATATTCTTTTGAAAGTGCTCCATAATCCTCAGGATGATTTACTACCAAGATGGAAGGAGTTGATCCGGTGTAAGAAAATCTTCATGGTATAAGCTGTGGGAGTTCAAGCTATAACTTGGAATGAGCAAAGTTCTCCAATTCCCTCGGCTGAATAAGTTCTTATAGGCTGACGCAGAACCAAGCCGATGTAAAAATGTAATCGGTGTAGAGAGGAGAAGTGTGGAGAGCTGCAAGCTGTCGGACACTAAACAGATTGGCCGCCTGTACAATAATGAGTGTGTATGTGTGCCTGTGTGGGTGAATGTTTTTGGCGGCATGTCACAGGAGGGGGTTAGGTTTTTTTTGCATGGGTATTTAAATATTGTATTTGGTTGATATTGATTAAATGTACATTACATTTTGCGCGCTGGATATTCAATTCAGCTGAGTATCTGCATCTCAACACTGCTGTAAACATCCATCCATTGATCGTGGAACTCACGGATCTAATATAAATCTAATTCTCATCACAAATGCCATTACTTAAACTAACTTTTTTTTTCAAGTTTTTTAAGCTTAGATATGTTAAGCCACAAAGCATAACAATACAGAACTTCCACTGTCCTTTTTTGAAAAGGGAGTGCACAATAATAAATCACTATGTGCATTTCATAGGAATACCCAACTGTAAAATGGCTCTCAGGGCTAATATTCAATGCCTTCTGTCTCAGTGTTAAGTTAGAAGGATATCAGAAAACTGTGCCACATCTGAGCTGACAATGATAACTTATTGTTTAGTAACAAATGGTAACGATGAGCGAGTACTCGGCGGAGAAAAGTGCCAGTGTTAAAAATGCATACACCAAGATTATCCAAGCAATATGTGTAAAAATGCATGTTCTTGGGGAAAAGAGAAAATCATCATTAGGTTGCTCGCTGAATTTATTCATCCATTAACAGTTGGATGGACAACAAAACAGTTGTCCATTTGAATCTCAGACATTATTATGCAGCAGAGTATTAATAAAAATATATATATGATTTTGTTGTGTGACCAAATACAAATATACATAATTGTGTAATTATATTTAATTACTGTGTAATTAAACATAATGTAAAATGTATCAGACCTACTATGCTTATTCCTTATTTTTGCAACAATAAATATGCCAACTCATAGGATAATGGAAGAGTCCATAAGAAAGAAAGTTAGAGCACAAATTATGCAAATGTAAAGCTTTTTAGTTAAATGTGAAAAATTATACCATTTCAAATCATCGTGAAGAAGTGAACACGGCTGTATGTATTTAACAAAGAATTTATGATGAACAGTACAACTCGAGAGACATGGAATTGATTTCTAAATGTCTGTGATTGGAGCTGAGAGTATACGGACACATGGGATAGACTTATCAAAGTTTAAGCATTTGGACTCTCTTTATATTTACATTTTACATAAAATATGATACATTTTACGAAATAATTGTGAATAGTAGAATCTTAAAATATTTTCCTTATGTCAACAACTTTATAGATTGTCTTCGTATGTATTTGTATCTCACTTCAGGGATACACTGAGAAAGTTCTCCTGATTTACGCGCAACAGGTTATTTAATCATGAAAATATGCCATTTTATCATAAATACATATTTTAATATGTTGACTTCATTAACTTCATCTGATAAGAGATTTCAAATAAGATCATAAAAATGTTTTTCCTCAAAGTTTTCTGATTGACCATTCATTCATTATCTGTAACCGCTTACCCTGTTAAGGGTTACGGGGGCTGGAACCTATCCCAGCTAACATTGGGCGAGAGGCGGGTTGGACCCTGGTTGACACACATAATGTTTTTAAATTAACATTAAAAGAAAGTAATATAAGAGCCATGCAGAAAAGACAAAGAAAGAAAAGATTGATTTCATGGTTAGTTATAACTCATCAAGCTGGTTTTGTATCCTGTAGTCACTAAACTATCTGCATGTGTTGTTGAGACACTTGGTCTGCAGCACTGAAGTGCTATCGAGTCATGATGCAGAACTCCTCTTTCTCAGTTTTGTTTACAATCTAACAGAGCTTTCACACATATCATATCATTGCACATTCCTCTTTATCTTCATTTGAAGTAGCAACAGACAGAACATTGTTGACAGGTGTAACTAAGATGTTGAAAGTAAGTGTCTGTTTTCTGGCGATGTTGACAGGTTTGATTTGGAACAGTGTGTAAGATTTTATAGCAGAGTGAACCTGTTCCGGAAACTAGTTTAGGTGCCAATATTTCTATGAAAAAGCCAATCTGTTATCCTGAACAGATATACTGTACACTACTGAGGGAATTTATTTTCCTCCAAAAGAACGTTTGTTTTGGTAGGCTCTCCTGCAAAATAGTAATTATTGTTTTTCATTTCAGACAGTAACTTCCAAAGTATTAAAGCAGATTATATTTTGGAAAATGTAAAGTTTTATATTAAAGCACTAAATGCCACTTTATGTGTGGCTTCTTCTCAGTAGACACCTTTCAGGCAGGAGCATCACAGGTAACCCTTTTTTTTCTTCGTGGGGCTGTGAGCAAATCACATGTGCACACTGATAATTATAGCGCAAACTCTTTCCATACAGGTTATTGACATGTAACAGGCCTTCAAACCCTATCCGTTCTGATGGTGAATGGTCTGTATTCATAAAGATTTTTTTTATTCTGCGCTTTACAACATAAGCCAGCATTTGTCCATTCACACAAACATTCATAGAGGGATGACATCGACTGCCATCTTTTACACACCAATGGAACAGCCATTGGGAGCAATTTGTGGTTCAGTATCTTGCTCAAGGATACTTTGACATGTTGAAACAAAACCAAACCACCGATCTTCACATAAGTAGACTACCGCCATACCAACTGAGCCAACGACGCCCTTTTTGGCCATTTAATGTCTGCCGTCCCATAACTTGGATGCCTTATTAAAAGTTTAAACAAGTCACAAGACTTGTGCAAAAAGGCAGTTTGATATCTATGATGTTATCACCCACTCCCTGTTTACAGTTCAGGCAACTTTTGTTCCCTGACTGATTTTCTGACGGTTCCAAATAGTAGAGGGTTAATGTGAATCGCATGATCATAAAAGTGGGATCAGGCAGGAATTGGATTTAGCTACATTGTAGCTGGTCCATGCTGGACAACAGTCTAAGCCTAAAGACATATAGGTGACAATACTGATGCATCAGAGTGAATACCAACTGCGACCCAGATTCGTATACAAAGTTTTATTCAAATGTATTAAAACAGAGGACTCACTGAGGATGCTGATGCGTCTCCATGCAGTAATGCTGGCACTGCTGAGGATGGTTCATATCAATATTAAAGGATATTTATGTAAAAAAATTATCTAGTGAAAAAAAGTGAAAATTTTACACAATGGGTCAGGAGCACAATGACAATGAACTAAGTCATCCAGCCATTCTGGACATATCTGTGAGTGAATGATGATTATAATGAAATATTAGTTATTCCTCTCTCCAGGTCAAGCCAGCAACATGTGGGAAGTCTTTTCCATTCTTGTGGGGGGATGAGATAAAATATTTCCATTCCCATACTCGTACAAAGTCTGTTAGATAATTGATTATCGAAGCACTGCTCTTAGTCATATCATAAATGTATAAATAAAAATTTACATTTGGATGAACTGTTCCTGTGAAATGAGAAAAAGCAGACCCCAGAACCAATAGTTTGTCTGACTTACACTGACTTACTCCCTTTGCTTATCTGGTATCTAATCAAAAGGGAAATACTTCACTTATGGCTTGTTGAGTTGAAAAACAACCGTAAAGAAGCTTGTAGCTCAGAGCCGTAATAATTAACCATCAAATGTTTGTGGGCCAATACTACCATTATTACTCACTTATGCATTAACATCTCCCTTGCTGACACAAGCAGAAATGTATTAGTACTTTTTAAGATGAATTCTCCGTGACACTACGTATCTTCCCCCCATCATCCACTGTGATTGGCTACGTGTGCATTCACATAGTAAGCGTTTGTGATTATTTGAGTAATGTTAACTTTAATGCAGCCACCCCAGAGAAAACTCCTGACACTAACAGAGAGCAACACAAAACGAAAAGGGTAGCTAGAGGTGGAGTTGGACTCAGTTTACAATAAGTAAAATGAATATACTTCAACACTACCTTGGGGTCTCTGGTTGCAAACATGGAGCGGATGTTAAGCAAAGGCAATAGAGCATAGCCCCGTATTACAGGTCAGATTAGATAAGTGTGGTTCTTCAGTTGACTGACAGATTCAATTTGCTCTGCTTTATTGGGGACGAAGCCTTTCTAAAGGTGTGGAGCAGGTGAGAAGTGACTACATTTGGCACAGCATTGAGGTAATACACTATACAAATACACTACAGCTGGGTAAGAGAAGTTGGAGTACATGCAACACCAAACCAAAAAAAACAAAACTATATCTCAGTTATTTTAGAAATACATGGGCCCTACGATTGATTTTAATAAATTATGTTCGCAGCTGTGCTCACTGGGCTAAGATTCTGATTCTACCCAATCTACCCAATAATCTGCCACATGCAGAGCTTTATTATAATTATTGGTCAATACTGGCATATTCATTTTGGAATGAATGTGGTATGCTTCAGGAAACTGTCTCTATGTTGTATGTTTGGATGAATGAAAGCTGGAACTTCTGGAGTATTAAATACAGACATTTGTGAATATTTGCACTATAAAATGAGAAGGTAATTAACTGTTAGGCACAAAATGGTAGTGCTGTCCAGAGAAGAGTTGACGATGTCCTTGTCCAATGTCTGAGGACATTGTAATGGAATTGAAAGATTGTCCTGAATGGTCAATACCTTTTTAGCTGATTTATGACTATGAAGCTGAAATAGAGAACAGTTTGCCTTCATGGCAGTAACCACTGATATCCACATCACGGGCCTTTTTTTCCCGACATGCCTCAACAATTCCACTGTGGTTCCCCAACAATATTGGACAATATCAATACGAAACACTTCATAATTTGCATACCAGCATTATTGCTTTTGTCTGGGGGGCTGGGGTGGGAGTGAATTATCTTGACCTTGACACTTTGTTCATAATGGTTATGCTACGTCACTCAGTGTAATTCTTCAAATAGTTTTCTAAATAGCCACACAGTTTAAAATTTTGAATTGTAAAGTCTTTGTATCATCAACATATACGGAGAAATATCTGAATGCAAGTGACCATAATAACTTTTGTATAGAGTAGTGGAGGTTTTTTAAGGCCTGGAGACCCTGAGTTTAGGGTGCCATGACATGAAAAAGTTTGAAAACCACTGGTATATAGGTTATTGTATTCTTCATAGCCTGGGAAGTATTGTGTTGAACACAATCATTTCCTGCACCTACAAATGAATATACAGCCTAACACAAAAATAGATGAGCGAAAGCAAAATATCTCACAAGCACCGCTTACATCAGAAGGCAAACGATCATCTGATTTAATTTACAAACTAAGTGAAAAGTGCTGGGGCGCATTTAATTTAATTTAAAATCAAATGAAGTTGTAAGCTTTATTCTTAAGGCTTTGTATTTTTTTGCATTAAGCACACTGCAAGGCTTGACTGTATTGTCATTACGTGTGGCTTTATGAGGAATAAGCGAACATCAACTTTTTTGTTTTCTAAGTGGACACAACATTATTAAAGGTTCATGTAATCAAATGATTGTCAGAAAATTTATAATTGCTGTTGTCATCAGCAATGTAAAAATGAAAATTTGAAATTGCTGGCCTAACTATGATTTTTAATTAAGCTGATAAAACATATTTAATTAGATCATAAACTGCCATAAATGAGTTGCTCTGACTATCATTATTGAGTGTAAACACATAATATAAGTTGGTAGAACTCAACAACTGTAGTTGGACCTGAGTCGCGCTGGGTTGAGTAAGAACGGTTTGTACCGAACAATTCAGCAGGGGCCTTCCCCTTCCACTCCTCTCGAAGCAAGCGGTCTCTTCTCTCCGTCTTACAAGCTTCACGGTAAGTACTTTGGTTTATAACAATATGAAGATTCTGGATTTGCAGTAATTAAATGTTAAAAATATTCAGTCATTCCGTGGCGGCTAACACGAATGTTAATTGACGATGTGCCAATGGTAGATCTGAAAAATTCCTCGGTGAGCAGTAACGCCGGTGACGACTTGCAGCATTCCGATAATAATAATACAGATGCCGCTACTATCATTAGCTTGCTGTATAATCTGCCGCATATAAGCCCGTTGATTAGCGCAGCTAGCTATTCCTAAAAGGAGCCAGAAATTGGGGAGTTGCCTCTGTCAGGTTGGTTTAGTTAAACCATCAGACACCCGGTGGAGGACAACACCAGTGACGTTGCACCGCATTCTGGTTATAACCAATATAGACGCCATTGACGTGTTGTAGTTGTTATGCCCTTTGGTAGATAGTTGCTAGCTAGTTGTGATAGCTAGGTAATGATAAAATAACGCACTTTGTGTGGTTTAATAATGCAACATGTTGTGGTTGTCACCTGCTAGCAAGCTGGTTCTAAATTAATGCATGTTGTGTGGTTCATTAATCCATGTTTTGAGTGCATAAAACATGGATTAATGAACCACACAACGAACTGACCTGCGTTGTGTGGTTCACACAACGAAGGTCAAAATCACAAAATCAAAGCCATCCTGTTAATAGACAGGATGGCTTTGATTTTGTGTTAGAAATTTAGTTTAAAGTGTTGGTTAAAGCTCAAATAACAGAAACTCTTCAAAACTGACGGACTCCACTGAAAGATGGCACACTTTGGCATTTACACAATGTATTGTGTGATTTCAGAGCAATGGCACAATGGATTATATTAGGGAGATTGCTTTGCAGGACTATAATACTTTTACTTATATAGTGCTTTTCAAGAAACCCAAAGATGCTTTGCAGAGTATAGTTCGAAGAAGAGAGAAGCAAAGTGTGTTCGCCGCTTCTCTGTCTGGAGAAGCGGCGAACACACAAACAACGCCAGCGTCCTCTCCACATACAGTATGTACATGTAATGATATTAATTTATTGGGTACACAGAGAAAGTGACAACCATTCACACTCACATTAACTCCTATGGGCAATTTTAGGGTCAGGGTCATGCAGCGAGACATCTCCAAATCTGTTTTTCATAACAAAAGGATGACCGGCTTATCTCACCATTTGCTCTCCAGGGTCAAAGAGACAAAAGGCATTCTGTTCTCATCTAGCAATCAATCAACAAGGGAGACTTTCTTTGTGAAGGGAGGATCCCGGTGTTAGAAACTGAGGTGTAATAAAACATCGGTGTCCCACACTTCACCTAAAACCCCCATTCTGGTATTTTTATCAGACCTCATTTGAATGTTAAAGAATAACACCACGGAAGTGTTGCTCATTTCATTTTACAACTTACCCGGTTAGACTATGTTAAATATGCTTTCCAATGACTTCACTTTGAAAAAAGTTTTTTTTTATTGTCTTACTACTGTCAATTATTTGAATATTTTAAATAATTTGTCTGTTTAAATAATATGAATGAATAATTCTTGGAACCACTTTATTCTTAGGAATGTTGTTTACTTTACTTTAAATAATAATTACAATAATACATTTAATTTATAACGCACTTTACATTCGGATCAAATCTCAAAGTGCTACAAGGTAAAAGCAGATAAAAGCATCAATTAAAAATCTAATAATAATTATATAAAACTATGACCAAAAAGCAGCAATGTTAATTAAAATTCATAGGTTCTGCTAAAAAGGAATGTTTTAGGTCCTTTTTTAAATGTCTCAGTTGTCTGTGGAGCCCTCAGATGGTCAGGGAGGGCATTCCACAGACGAGGGGCAGCAGAACAGAAGGCCCGGTCACCCATGGGGCTGAGCTAAGTCCGGGGAAGGGGGAGGCGGTATCAGTGGGTAGAATGTGGATAGAACTTGGATAGAACGTGGGTAGATCTTGTTTAGGTTAGTGGGGTGAGTAGTTCTTTTAGGTAGGGGGGTGCGTTACCATGGATGCACTGGTGAGTGAAGAGAGAGATCTTATAATCAATCCTGGTGGAGATGGGAAGCCAATGAAGGGAATGAAGAACGGGGGTGATGTGTTCGTGTTTACGCACTCTCATCAGGATCCTTGCAGACTTTTATCAGGGATCCCGATGAGAAGTGTGTTACAGTAATGAAGTGCGTTACAGTAATATTTACTTTATTACTTAATTTATTACTTTATACTTTATTATTTACTTCTACCTTCATACTTCTACATTCTTCATCTTAATTTTTTCTTTGTCTTCAGTTCCTTTTTACTTCACTTTTACTTCTTTGTTTTTGTAAGTCGTTTGCTTTTCGACTTTCATTGATTTTTTGCCGTTCAGTTATACTTTCTATTATGAACTGATTGTTTATTGAGCCTTATAACCCTGAGCTCAATAACGGCACGCAAACTTTTTTTTTTCTTTTGTTTGAACCTGCTTCTTAGAATCAATTTTTAATCCCTTTTCATTCTAAAATGAAAAGGGAAAGGGGTAGTCAGCCCTGCAAAAGGTCAATTTTCCTTAAGGAGTTTTGCGAGGCCTGTGACTCCCTGGAAATGAGTTTTGCTAGACTAAAGGGACCAGTATCTGGTTCCCATTTTTGCAAGGACGATCGGTGCCAGGTCCATCTCTTGTCAAGACGGACGTGTGGTCCCAGTAACCTCCAGTCTCCATACGGCAGCGACAATAGAGTCACCTGGAGAGAAGTCTACAGCTGACTTTTCGAAACACTGCCTGTCTTACAGCGAGAGGAAACTGCCTGATTGACTGCAACACCCAATCCACGGATGTGATTGTGACCAGCACAAAGTAAAATTGTTCTATTAAGGTCATTCATGATCTGGGGTTGATGTACAAAATCTAAGTCCCTTTAAATTTTATTGGGCCTTTTAGCAATGATTAATTCCAGAGAATTCAAAACCATCAATAACTCCTCTCTATCACCATTACCTATTTCACACACTCTCAGCTGTTGAACCATCAGTCCACACACACGCACTTACACACACACGTATATGCATTAACCTGTTTATTTACTTCATTATCACTTATCCATATTTATCCTGTTTTGTTTAGTGTGTAGTTGAATAAACATATTCATATTTAAGCAAAACAGGTTTCCTGTCCTTCCTTCTTGAAGAGAAATGAGAGTACTTTGTAAAAGAGTTCAACGACTTTCAGATGTGAAATATTAAGTTTAATTAAATTAAGAATTGATTGATTCTAAGTTTCATAATTTCCCATATTAGATTTTGATGATGCCCCTTTTCAATCATATTTGAGGTAAAATGTATATAACTCGCTACAATCACCATAGTGTCAGTACAATAGAGTATCCTGATTGAGAGAAATCTCTTGGTTTCTACATTTTAAAGATCCAGAAGATGAACGGACCGAAGGTGTCAAGATGGGCATCCTTACTGTACCTGAAGATGATCCTTCCTCGCTGCCCGCAGACATCAGAATTGCATTTGCCTTGCTCTGTTCTATGCCTTGAATATGGAGTTCCCAAAAAAGCTCAAGTACACTTTTGAAGCCATTCAACACATCTTCATGGAAATTATAAGCCATGTTGCTAGCATCGTGTCCAGACCTTGAAAACCAAGCTCCTGCTCTGAGGTAGAAGCCCGTTTGAGCCAAATCTGCCTGTGTGACTGACTGTTAAAAGCCTGAGCATCTCATTGTCATAGTTATTTTCCTGATGCTTTTAATTTAATTGGACTTGATACATGAACAAGATATGCCAGTTTTTACCAGTTCAGTGTAGTTAAAAATGTTTTTGGGTTTTTGTCCTAAAGAATCTTTGCAATCTTTTTCTAAATTACTGTGTTCAAAGAGGCTATCAAGCCATTATTTGCTATCTCTAGCTTGATTTACTATGGACGTTGTTGGAAAGTTCAAAAAATTTGTGTCTTCTTATGTCTGATGTTTGAATTAAACACGTGGATTGATATAGTTCTGTTTTGGCATGAATTCTGTTAGAAAGCGTTAGTATGTAACATAAAACAATAATTATCTGAACGAAACAATCAGTTGAAATTACTTTCATAATCTAAAAATTCTTTCTAAGTAAAATTCAACCCAATGTTTTGCAGTTGTTTTCAAAACGAAGATGTTGAGTTGGCATCGCAACTCAAAAAGCCAGTACAGTAGGTTGCCTTGAATTTTTAAGTTGTTCTTACTTTTTCGTTTTTATAGTGAGGTAAAACAATGAACATTACTGAATAATGGCTTTTACCTAATAACGTTTTGGCAACTTTCTGTTTCTTGGCATAACATCATAATCTAGTGGGCTGCTGTGGACCTGCCATTTAAAGAAAGTTCATTATTAAAACAACTTTTCTTTATCAAGGAGTTAAGATTGCATTTAACAGAAATTTAAATCACACAACAAAGGTATTGAACAAATAGATATATAATTCATGTGAAATAAATTAAGAAATGTTAACCATACATTGAGTTTGGAAACAAGTTTTTTCTGCTTTTGTTCAAAATATATATTTTTTAAATTAATTTCTGTTGTTTTATTTGTAACAGTATCTTATGGGGTAGATGGCGGTCCTGGTTTCCTAATGTAGAATATTAAATAAGTATTTTTGCTTCCAGGAAAGTACAAAATACAGTTATCAAAAAATCTATTGTTTCATTAACAATTGTGTATTTGAGCAGATTGTAAGAAATATTATAATATTTGTCCAGGTCCACTGCCCTCAACAACTCAACTCAACAACATAACATGAACTAATATGAATGACAAGGAATTACCTTAAATGATTGAGACATGTATTCTGAACATGTTTAATATTTCAGTGCTTCTAGCTGAACGTACAAAGGGGTGGTATGTTGAAAAACTGAAAAGTGTGGATACGTCAAAAGGGAAATGTTGAATAGGGAAATTGCTGTAAAAATGCTAAATATTTGTGAATGTATGAAAGTAATCAAAATCTTAATGATAGCAATAATGCCCTAATTCAGCTGAATAGTCTGCAAGATAATGAAAAATGGCACATGAATTCATAGAACATAAGGTGATGGAATTCATTTTAGGGCTCAGTGAGAGCCCATATTTATCCAATACTGATAACGACGATGTGCAGGTAAGTAATTATCCATTCAAGCTAATTATATTAGGAATCCATTCACATCACTCTAAGTCATTTTTTCACGCATTGCCTTAGGTGGTGTCGACTCTTTTAAAAGATTTTCAGAATACATATTATATATACCAAACATATTACAAATGACAGATCCAGGGTAAAAGGTCCGTTGATGCTCAGGGTGTGCCCTGTGGCAAAAACTGGATTCAGTCGATGCATGCTGAATTGCTACATCTTAACTTTGACACACTTGCACAAACACAGAAACACCAGGAGAGGAGAGACTGGGCTGGGGTTAGGGACCCAATACATTTACCGTCTTGATCATGAGACCAATTTGGCATTAACCCAAACCCTAAGCTTTTACAAACAACATTAATAATGTTCAACATAAAAATGTTTGGTATCTTTTCTGTGGCACAGAATCCCCTCTATGACCTTTCAGTGACTCCTTCACTTTAACGTACCTTATTGGTATACTGAAAAACAAAAACATGCAGAATTAGGGTTACGGATCTTGCCAGGGTGATCCTAGAATCAAAAGGGTTAAAGCTGTTCAAAGATCCAAATCGGTATCCAGGACCTCTTTATCTCTTTTCATATTCCTGAATAGGATTGGATTTTTACATCTTGTCCTGAAATGTATTATTCCTATCATAATGGCATAAATTAAAGTTTAGAGAACGTCTCATGGACTATTGCTATATACAACTTGAATGAAATGAATTTGGAATATGGAGAAAATCCATTCTCACTTAGCCCGTTTATTTGGGCTGGGGTCACAGTGGCAGCAGACTAAAAAGGGCATCACAGATTTCCTTCTCCCCAGCAACACTCTCCAGCTTATCCGGGGAGATCCTGAAGCGTTCCAAGACCATCTGAGATTTATAATCCATCAAGCGAGTTCAGCGTCTAACTGGGATTTCCTCCCTGTTGGACTTGCCTTAAAAGCCTCCAAAAAGTCCCCCGTTTTCCAGCAGAGAACCATGACCTCAGATACGGTCCACGAACTTATGAAGCTAACGATTCTATGTTCTACAAACCGGACACTCTCCTCACCTCGACCACACTTTGAGATTCTGTCCATGAATAACAAGAACAGAATTGAAGACAAGAGACACACTGAAATCTGACATGTCTGACTTTCTGCCGAGGACAGTCCTACAGAAACATTTTAATATGTTCTCAAGGAAATAAATAATTTTATTCTAGCACAAACATATTTTCGTGATACAAATTGTAGAAACTTTGTAAATTCTGACAGACAACAGCATTGTGTTATTGATTTCTAACTATAATTTGGCATACAGGCAATAACTGGAGAAATATGTCTTGCCACAAGTACAGTATGAGCGCTACTCTCCATCAATCAATCTTTATTTATATAGCGCCAATTCACAACAACAGTTGTCTCAAGGTGCTTTCCAGAAAGCGCAAGTCCAGACCGAACTATTTATATGATTACTACTACTACTAACTGTCTTGTTACAATAAAGATGAGAAATGTAATGTTGGAAGTCATCACATTATAATTACTCAAATATACAGAAATGTCTTGGATTTGGAGAGATATATAATGGCTAACAATTATCCATGTGAAGTAAATGTTGGTTAAAGGATAACAAAAGTCAACATACATGAGCTTTCAATTTTCTGCCATCTGTACCTGTCCACAATCTATTGAAATGACATGCAGGACGTCTGTAAAGGAGACTTTTAATGCCTTGTCAAAACATTACCCATGTCACTGTTGTACCTAATGTTGACAGACTACCTTGTCAAGCCATGGAGCATTGTATGCCTCCCATCTGCTTTGGGAGGCATAAACTCAGGGGGCTGAGTCAGACGGTCTGGTCTGAGATAGATCCATTTATTCAAACACACACATATTTGCTGACCCATTTACCTTTTGTTTGTGAACAAACAAAATGCACAGTTCATGAGATGCATTAGGTGTGTGTGTTATGAATCAGTTTATTCAAAGAATGTCACTGGATGATGACTATAGGGCCGCAGTCGGAGACTTCACTGATCGAAGGTCTCGTGAGGCATGACAAATTAGTCCGACTTCAAATTTATAAACTATGACAGATTTTTAACTAACATAAATTACAAACAATACATTGAATGATTGAAGGAGACAAAAATACCTTGTTTTATGTTGCAACAATAGAGTGGGAAACACAAAAAAGAAATGAAAAAGTACATAACAAAATAAAAATGTATTATTAAAAAATCTGTTATGTTGCAACAATAATGTAATTTAATTATTGAGTGATGGCAAAACAAAAGCATGACCATAAATGTATCAACAGATCGTAAATTCAGGAAATATACTTTCGTATTATGTTATCAAAATTAAAGTAATAAATTAGGCATTGATTGCACAGTGTTGTATTGTAAGTTTTTCATTTTATCAATATAATATGCTATATAATTGTATATCTGCTATAATTGTATTATACAGCAGATACTGAAATAAAACAAATAAAAATAATTTACATTATTGAAATAAGTTTTAGAACCACTGCTGAAGGATTTCTGCCCCTAAATGACACCAGGAAGAAGGATAGCACTGACATATAAGCTCCAGGTTATATGGTTCATATCACGAAATAATGGATTGCTCTATTTTTTGGTCTCCAACAACACATAAAATAGATGGCCCTTTGGCAGCTAAATGCTAGAGTTTGTTCAGAAACAAGTCATTGACTTTTTTTCTTCAGTATCACAAAGCAAGGAGGTAGTTTAGGTTTTGGAACTTCTTCACTGCATAAATTTGCCTGTGGTGGCTGGAAACCACAGTATGAGATTGAATCAAGTCAGCCACTTTTTAAACCAGACCGGCATACAATTAATGGAACTTGTTATGAAGATGTATGAAGTATCTACAAGCAATTTGTTTCACAACAATCATATTATTTCTAGATTATCATTTTGTAGGTGGTATAAAATGACAGCTCAACCATTTGAGAGCTATGGTTTGTTCACTTCAACAACATTCTAAATCAGTTGCAAAAGCAGTCAGTGCAATCCCATTTCCTATACAATTAATCAAGTGAATGCAGCATGTGTTATCATTTAATGGTGGATATTCATCACAAACAATGTAAGGCCACGGGAAGCAGGAAGGTGGTGGCCATTTCCCATCAAAAACCAATTTCCATTATCATTTGTATGGTTGCATCAAAAGGGTGAATTGTTGTCAGTAAAGACACATTTTTCAAACAGGGCATTAACAATTTGTTAAGCTACCATATAATGTATCTTGATTAATCCATTGTGACACTCCATATACAGCAAAGACATTGGGCTGTCATTCATTGGGATTGGAACAAGGAGAGTAAAGAAAGGGGAAAGGAAAAGGGGTGGGCCTACAGGAATGCAGGATAGGGGACATACAAGACCAAAAGTGCCTGGGTATCCCACAGACCAATGGACCCAATCATGGAAGTCCTTAGGTGGGTCTACATTGGACACTTTTCTCCATTCCGAATTAAACCCTTCTGAATGCAATGTCGGTCGCCAGTTTACATGACTTGTGATCTTTCCCGACCCAGTGTTTAAGTACATTGACTCATCTAATCGTAAATGTTTTCTGAAGTGCGAAAATGATCCACAATCCCGTTCATAAGGTGACGATAATGCTTCAGTGAGCTCGGTTCCCACCACCAACAAGCGCCCAGAAGAGGAATATGACAAAGAGGGCTTGCGTGGAAGTGACCTTTCGCCCATCTAACCTTCCAAATATGTTAAAATATTAAGTAGCAATGATTAAATTACTCTCTGATGCAGATTGGTACTGTTTTGAAGTCGCCGTATTTAAAATGCATTGCAGCGCTGAAAAAACTAAGCCGATTATTACGTCACGACGCTGGGCAAGCGTAGATACAACTCAAACAGAAAGCTTTCCGATACAGTGTTTACATGTAGCGACTGGCAATCGGAAAGGCTTTCATAAAGGACTTAAAAGAACGATCTAGCTACATACGCCGATTGGTATATCATCAGGACCAACCGCCTTTCCATTCTTCATTGCCTTGAGAGCAGCTCTCACTTCCTTCTTAATAATACTTTGAACTTCCTGATAAACAATTCTCATATCTTTGACTCTTCTCTCTCTCAATTGCTTTATTCTTCAGCTCTGAAGTATTAGAAAGAGCATCAATTTTGCACTAACACTCTCCTCATTTGTTAAAAAATTTAATTTTCTATTGTTACAACGGTGGTGAACAGGGGTACAGTGCTCACATATGGGAAAACATGCCTGAAGGTCAGTATCAATTTTTCCTGATTTAAATTTGTTCAAATGCTAACAGTTTTTTGTACAACTACAACAACTGCAAACATAACTTACACTCAATATTGCTGTTTAGCAATTGTGGCGCTGTTTTAAAATTAACTCACGTAGTTGAAGTGGCTTTGAATTAAACCGCAAGGGAACAGCATTATTGATGATCATTCTTATCATGAAGAAAACGCATATATAATGTGTTTTTTAAGACAGCAATGTTAAAACTGGGTCATCATCAACATCATACTTTGCATCTATTCACTATCAACATTGTTGTCAGTTATTGTTGGAGTCAGTTACTCCAACAATATTTTATTGTAATGCCATGCTACTGAAAATGAAGAATATTAAATTAAATTAATTTGCGTATTTTTTTAAAGAATGTAATAAAAACCTAATTCAATAAATATATATTTTCATAGGTCACCTGCAAAACGGACTTGGCCCTGCTTGTCAGTCTTAGCTGAATTATGCATGGAAAGCAAATGACATTGAGCTAATATGCAAAACAAAAGAGGTGGCAGAATTATGTGAGGAATTGAGAAAATAACAAGCATTCACAGAGTTCATGGTATTGTTTATAAAAAACATATACCATATTGAGACTACATTTGAAAAATAACTTGATCTGTATAGCTGAGTGCCTGGCTCTATGTTAAGTAGGCGATAACACTAGAGGCCCATGGGAAGGCTGAAGGACAGGAGCTCTCAGGACTGTCAACAGCCTGGTCCACTGGGATGATGAGCTAATGCAATCTCTCCTCACTGTCCTCTGACTCTGATCCCTTCCCATTCCTACCTCACACTATACTCATCCAACAAATTTCCTTCTCTTTCTGCGCTATCACCCTCACTCACTGCTATCTCTTTCTCCTGCTTCTAGTTTCTTTTTTTTCCCCACAAGCCTTTTTTCCCCATCTTGTCCTCCTCCCTCTATCTCGTCTGTCTTCCTATCACTCACTGTGTATTGTAGCTGCCAGGAAATGAGAAAGGCACTCAATTACTGTGCTCAGTGAATCATTAATGTCAAGGTTGTGGTGTGTTCTGTTGGCCAACAGGCAACATTTAACAGACAGTGTGCCTAGTAAAAAATGTTCTGCTGTATGTCCAAATGAGACAGCCATGGTTTGATATGGGTCTCACTGATAACAAAGTTTTGGATGGAAACCATGGAGAACAGAATGATAAGAGCTGTATTAATGATGGACCTGGCTGGCCCTGTATACACAATGATGGCATGATTTTGGCTTCTAACAGCAGCAACAGGAACATATCAGATGAGAGGAGAGCCTGGCAAACAGAGTCATTACGATGTAACCTTGTAAAAGAGCCCCTTCTGTGAACATGACAGACCTTTTATACTACTTAAACACATATGGAGGAGTATCTACAGATAACATGAGGTGATGTGAACAAAGAAATGGTGCTTTGACATCATGCAGGAGAAAAGCCAAAGAAGCAAAGCAAATATTTATCTCTCTCTACTTAAGTCTTAGTCTCATGTCAAACATCCTCATTTGTTTTGATCACAGTAAGTCAATATAATCCGATCATGTTTACTCAACTTCTAATTGGTCTTTACTTCAAGGAAAACTAGAAGAATTGAGTCTCTATTTAGGTTTTCCCAAATCAGTTTTGATGTTTACTGCTGCACACATGATATCATACTCCATTGTGAAAAGCAAAGTGTTTCAAAATATGCCCAATGTGCATGAGTCTCAGTATGACAACCCTAAGGACTGACTTTAGTTTAAAGATCATTACAGATCTGATTAAACAGGAAAAGAAGAAAAATGAATTAACAACAAAGCATCTATTGATGTCCTCACCACATATGTATGCAGATTCAGGTTTATAAACACAATCAACATCTTAAATTCTGTTTCCATTTAAAACCATGGGTGAAACTTACTTGCTATAAGGGTTCAATAAATTAGAAAGTAATAAATAATCTGATAAATTCAATCTGTGACTTCACTGCGACATGGCCTTAACTTTGAGTTTTGTGATCCGTAACACCCCTAGTACCAGGAAGTTGTTGGATCGTTTAAACTGTTTTTATTTTCTTTTTAAATGAAATGACACTGTAAAGCAAATATATACAGATGTATGCCAATGCATGCCACTATATACAGATTATGTTTTCTGAGTCAACATGGAAATATATTTTTTTTTCTAAAAGAACTCAGTTGAGGTTTTATATTTTACTGAGGTAGATCTACAAACAAAATTAATGAATTAAACAAGCAAAATTACTGATTTTCTTTCTTTGTAAGTATAATATGGTATAGTGACATAATTTTCTCTAATGATATTCATGCTCTTTAAAAGTAAGATATGCATAGGAGATACTGATTCTGCCAGTGGTTTCTGCATAATAACATATTGATTTTCTGTTTACATCTTGTTTTTAATGTCCCCAAGTGGCCAGTAAATCTCTGGTTTCTACATAAAATTATGAGGTATATGACTTATTTTAGAAAACTTTTATATAACATTTATTTACCAACTAGATAAAGCAATGAAAGAAATCAAATCTCGGCCAAGGCACAACAGTACCCTAGGTTATGGAAGAAATTCAATGCTGATCTCTCCATTAATGTTTAAGTTATTGCCAGCCTCTAAATCTACAGATAACTCCAACTAACTCTGAGTATCTCTCAAATACTCTGTTGCCGGTCGTCTCCAGCGCCTTACATTTCAGCGTGTCTGTTCAGCCCACTGTGCCCCCAGCTCCACCCCTAGAAAAACATTGAAGGAATCAAAATAACTCTTGAAAGTGAGCATATAGCTAAAAACAAACAAAAGCACCGGAGTGAAAAACATAACCTCGTTGGCGGAGGTAATAATGAAGACACAAATATAGTTCCACGCTAAGGAAAGCATCATTGTAAACATAAATAAAAGTACTACTATAGACACATAATTCTATGAAACAATACGTTTTAAACAGCTGTCAAGCCATCTAAAGGTTGCAGTCTCAGGACCTGATTGAATTGAACTGTGAGGGGTTTATTTTGTGGTGTTGTCAGTTCATTTATTATTAACTATTATTATTTGTGACATCTGTTGTTATTCACAGATAATAACATAATTTGTGATGCAATTACACTAAATTGACTGCTAGAAGGTCTCTTTCTGCCTCTCTTTCTGCCTCCACAATTGAGCTTGTGTGATTAATTTAGTTATTTCCAGTGCCGTTACTGTTTTGAAGGGAAATATCAGCAGGCAATTTTTATCCATTCAACTTCTCATTATCTTTCTTCTGTTTGCTACTATCGATTAGGGAATGCCACAGTGGATTTGCCCCGTTGGGACCAGAAGCAAGAGTACATTGGTTTGTGTACCTCCAATGACTGCTTATTGAACTACCTAATATACAGTTTTACTGTACTTAAAGCAATACTTAAATACTTCCATAAACCCTCTGTATTGCCTTTTTTGTCTCACAGTAAGTTTTGTACTTGGTCTAGTTGAATCTCTAATTCTACTAATGCTAATATGCATTTAGCAAACAATCACCAAACTGTATTGCACTTAATGCTTAGTTGAGATTATATACCAACTGTACCAGTGCATTTCTATTTCAGGAATAGTCTTAGAGTTAAGCTTATAGTAGAGTTAAGCTTCCTCTCACGTAAGACCCGTGTTTGTCTCCATGGTGAGGTGAAGTGCAGTCACACTGTCAGTTCCTTGGCTCATCTCCATGCTGCTATTCCCTTCCACCTACAGATGTATTTTAAGGAAAGCTTAACTGGGAACAGGTCTTCCGCATTGTCCTCACTGAGCCTCCCTTGACTCCCTTAGCCTCTTGGCCTCCTGTCAACCCCAAGTCTTCTTTTGTTAATCATACAGTTGTACTCCTTAAATCAGATCAGTTAAAGGTTACTCGATTGATTGCACAATGAATTCGTGAAGTGAAATCAGAGTATGAGAATGCATAGGTGCACCAAGACTGCCAGGATTGCATATAGCCTGATTGCCCGCCTCCATTTTGAAATAACTTCCCTCAACTCCTAAAGATTGTGCTAATACTCCAAACTGCCACATACTATCCTCAGCATCCACCTGAAATGGAATATTTGGGCTGATAAAGAATCTGCTTCAGTGACTCATTAGGTGGGTTACATGGACAGCCTAAATCCGATTAGATTCGGAGTTGACGTCTAATCGTCAACTCCGAATCTAATCAGTCGATATGGACTCTCATTCCATTGTTACGCTGATGACACGCAAATCTACATAAAAACTGACACATGTTCCTCCGCAGCCTCTCCATCCTCATCGTCATCATC
>VRLP01002210.1:0-96337 GCA_009660295.1 Lophius piscatorius | reverse complement strand
TCAGGGCTGGGCAGGGTGGGGCTTAAATGCAGGTTGCCAATTATTGTGGAACGCATGTTTAAGAGAACATTTTTGGTTAATGTTAGGAATGTAATGTGTCTTTAAAATTGTGTTATTTTAGTTTGGAGGTTAGATTTTTGTGAATAAACTGAATTAAAGATCAGTAGCTATTGCTCTGACCAAAATCTAAAAAGTAGCAGCTGGACCACGTAATGGCAGCAAACAGCTATCTGAACACTAAACAATAGTGATAACATCTATCTAGCGACACATCTTAAAGTCAGTAATTAGCGCATTTTATTTTGTTTGCATGAAAACCAAAAATTTGCTGAATAATAGGGATTAAGTTCCAGCCTACATTTTACCAGGGAGCAGTTAATTGCTGGAGTCTATGCTAGTTCAACTGAACGGAATAATACATCACTTAACACCCAATGAAACAGCTAATCACCATTTTCACACTTTCAAAATTCAAAATTTCTATGCAGAAGTAACAAAAAAGACATTACATTTAAATAACTCACTACTCTTCACTATAGAATAACCATAGATAAAAGTAAGCACATATACCGCCTGCATAATTTGCTGTAACAGGCAGCAGGGGGAGGAATCTCATCCAAATTAGTTTCAATGTTGGGCCGACTTACTGTAAGTAGTGACAAAATCACATAATCCCTTATTACTGTGTCAGGTCTAGTCTGAGCTACACAAAGAGCTACTCAGCAACAGATGAACAGTTTAAAGCCTGAATAATTCAAAACAAATCAATTACACCAGCTTTAGCTCCTACTTGTGGTGTGACGATGTCTGGCCAAGGTGTGTTTTGACATTACTGGGGAATTTCATTTCTTCCGTCGTCACAGCGAATGCATGGAGACGTGTCATGAAGTGAAATTCACACAGAGGAGATAGTTTAGTCTGAGCTCCTCCTGTACGAGCTCATATTTGGGATGTGTTGGTGTAACATTGCTGCTATTGATTGAATAGATACCTTTACTTATAAATGTTTTATTTAAAATACAAAAAAAAACAGCTTTCCTTCGGTAATATCCCGTTTAAATAACAAAACATTTCCCTGTTTTTATGTGTTTTTAGAGCTACTAAAACTCCTATTAAGGTTCATTTAACAAATATACGGCGAAGCTTATGGATGAGATGAATATTTTGTCAATATTCATCAACCTTACTTACATTTGTTGCTGGATGGGGACAACAAAAAACATAACATTGGCTATTGTTGTCACGGAGGCCTTGAAAAAAACTGACAAATTATCGGTCATTTCAGTGCAAGTCAAGAAAAAATAGAGCTAAGACAAGAGCAGGGATACAACGTAAAATTGCAAGAGTTGCAAAATGTGGGGTTTTAAGCGGACATGGACAACAATAATTACCTGCTTCCTTTGGCTTATAAACACAAGATAACCAATTTATTTTGAAAAGGCTGTGTAAATAGGGCTAAAGAATGAAACTCAGCAACTTGCTATCTGCTATACTGTCGTTACCGTCGTCTACAACCGTGGCCGCGGACTCTGCCCTTCACGCACAATCATCTTCAACACAGGGACTATTGGTGTGCACAGTCCAGGACCTACATTGTCCTAAAGAGGTAAATTATAAATGATTATGTAAGAGGATTTCTATTAATTTGTCATAATAGACTTATAATTATGTTTGTCTTGTTGACATTTCTGTCAGAAGGCAGCTATGGAACAGAATCATTGTAGAGATCCCTTTCTCTTCACAGCTTTGTGTCATGAATGAGTCTCTTTAAAAAGACCTGTTGCCTTCTCACCAGATACTGGACAAGTCACTGTGTGAATCTACTATTTCCTGCGAGACTGAATCCAAGAGCCGATCACTTTCCAGCCCTTAATCCACCATTAAAATGGGCGGTCACATTAGGAGGATGGGAATGACTGAAATCCTATAATCCCATTACGGTTACCCCCACAGAGAGGGAGAGAGTGGAAGTGTGTATGATTAAGTATGCAGAGAGAAAGTAGGCATTAAGGCATTACAAGTCGTGAAAAGGACATGTAACAAGAGAGGACGTTTTGACAAAAGCAGTAAAACAGATTCAAATTGAGGGTAAACCAGAATGGCCATGTGTGTGGGAACTGACCGAAAACCATAGTGGGACATGAATGGATTTTAAAGCAATGAGGGGATGTTTCTCCACAACGAGAAAGGCTGGATAAAGTGACTTCGAGAAGAATGACAAGTTGTAAGAATTGAGTCTCAAGTGGATCGTGTGTGTTTCTTTACTCTGATCAGCGTAGTTCTTGATCTTGAGTTCTAGTTGCCGGGAGTGGGATTCCATTCTGTCCACATGGTTTTGCAGATCCTTCTTATCCTGTTCATGAGTGTCCTCAAACTCAATGAACTTCTACTCAGACATACAGAGAGAGAGAGAGAGAGAGAGACAGAGAGAGAGACAGGAAATGGGAGAAAGTTTGGTCATTAAAAATAATTAGAGTAGGTATGTCCCACCATTGTTTTTGAGATGCTGCATGACAGTTAGATGCACTAATGTATCAAGCTTTATGTACTTGTATTTGGTACAAGTTGTTGTCTTTGATGTAAAGGAATTGATACTCGGCTGTAACTCTATGGGCGTGTTTCAGTGGTGAGATACAAATTCCTGTGGCTTGGCTGTTTACTACGTCCCCTACTGACAAAAATGTGCTTGAAATACAAAAAATGAGCATGGCTCCTGATGGAATACCTCAATGCTGTGAGTCAGATAACAAGATGGTGCTGCAGTGAGGAGAGCAGAAGAAAAGGTTGGAACTCAATTATACTTAATCAATTATTCCCACTCATGGGTAAGTTTGTATCAAAATCATTACAAAGGAGAAGGAGCAGAAAAAGTCTGGTCCACACGGGTGGAGCCAAGCTGTGTGGAACGAAGAGCCTAACATGTCATCCATGGTGTGTTTATGTTTTACCGTTTCAGAGGAGGAAAGCAGTATTGCATAAAGGTTCTCAGAGCAAGAATAAAAGACAAATTGTGGTTTAGCTAAAAAACATTAAATCATACATGTTCACTACATATAAGCTTGTCTTACCCTCAAGTCTGCATACATTACAGGATATGAAAATATTTATGAAAAACATAGGTATAGAGTTATGATCCATGTAATTAGTATAGGCCATGAGAAGCAAGTGTTTATCACTTATCCATCAGCTACAAAAACACACCATGGGGGGTGCATCCCAAGGAAAAGTAATATATTAGTAAATGTATGGCAGAGGCTATAATGTGTCAGCTAATAAATGCGACAGCCTCTGAAGACCAAGAGAAGTTGTTTTTCACAACAACTTAAAAAGTTTGAGATTTGGACGCTAAGCAGGCTAACACCACTGTGTCGCTCATGCTGGCAGATTTTGTCGCTTTAAGAAGCTTGGTATTCCTGCCTTAAACTGCAGGGTTTTTGGAGGCTCTGAAATAAAGTCCTAAATCCAACACTGATTGTTACCTACATTTTCCAGACTGAAAATCAGTCTTTGTTGTTTCTAGCACGCAAGTTTTGTTGTTTTTCCATCTATTTTCAATGCCATATCACAAGTGTCTGTTGGATTTGCCAGACGAACAAGTCTGACCCCTCACCTCAAAACTCACAGTAATTAAAGGATTTGCTGCTAAAGTCTTGGCTACAGACAACACATCACACCTTCAGGGATCTAGCCGAGTCCAAGCCTAAACGGATCAGAGACATTTTTGTGGCAAACAGGGGAACTACGCTGTTTGCGTATAACATTAGCCGTAACATTATCATGTGGCAGTTATAATGTTATGGCTGATTGGTATGAACATTATATCGCATAATTATTGACCAAATGTGTCACTGTAACAGCATTAGTGTCTATAAAACATGTGCTATCATGACGGATTTAAAAATATGTTCGAATTGGGGTTAGATGGACCGGATCTTAACATATTGTTTCATTCCTGTTCCTCCCAGTTTCCTCTTAGTCAGACTGTTAAGAATGTGTGTGAATGTGTGTGTGTGTGTGTGAATGTGTGTGTGTGTGTGTGTGTGTGTGTGTGTGTATGTGTGCGTGTGAGAGTATCCACATCCTGTCTGTTTGAATAAGCCAAGGGACTTAAGTAGCTGCCCTTCCTCCTCTGGACACAGGAGTCTTGTTCTTCCATGTACAAAGATGTGAGAAAGATTGCATTCTACTACATCCCTAAACAGATATATGTATTTTTCCAGACTCAATGGCAAATAAACTAGGTTATTCGACAAATCGTTTGTGACTGTAACGTTATGTTTACTGTAGATGTAAAATATTGAATTTATGCAAAAGAGTGAAACTGACAAAATAAACGACTTTGTCAATCAACAGAAAATGAATCCAAAAAGAAACTTGGATAATCAGATAATCATTGACAGAATTTCTTTTGGCAACTTACAGATAGTACCCCGATTTCAGCTTGGTAAAAAATAAACCTAGCAAGTTTTCTTAGTCTAGTTTTCTTAGTCTTTCATAATAGAGAGATGAATATTGAAACATGTCACAGTGGGTTGTTGCAAATTTTTTTAATCGGTATTCCACTATTTTCTGACATTGTGTTTTAAGGTTAGGATCCAATGGGAAAGTGTAGAAGGGCTGCACCTTTGATTTCATGTTTGTAAAAGCTACATTAAAAGCATCAAATAAAAAAAAAACAATGATTTTCAGGATTAAAAATATCTATGCTTCCAAGAAATATATTAGAAATGGGATTTCAAATAATAATAATGATAATGATAGAATAATCAGGATGATGATAACCTTTAACTAATGACATAGGGGCAGTCTGTGACACAAGATACTGACTTGAACAGAATCTCAAAAAAGGGGTAAAAGATGCTGAAATGCAAGCTAGGGGATGTTCCCTCCCTCCTCGTTTCTGACAAAGGATCACATGACCTGGAAGCAATATTATGTCTCCAACCAGCTACATTTAACCCGCTTACTCCGCCTCGGGCGTGCGGAGCCCTTCAGGACAATCCTAAAAACACTAGTTTAATTTGGCATAATTACAACGGCCACATATTTCGTTAGAATACATGGGCATGAATGTTTAGGTTTACTAGCGGCCACACTGACTCTGCATCATTTTGTGTGTCTACATATTCCACAGCATACTGGGCCTTAGACATAGTGTTGTGGACAGAAGGACAAAGTCACATCACATCAGCCATCCTACAAAACGCTTGAGACCAGGAGGCAGCAAATTAACACATCTAAAGCATTATCCCAACTTCATGTAACAACAGATGATGATTAGATTTTACATTTGTTTCCTGAAGGCATGCTACACTTCTGAGGAGAAATGCAAAGCTTGTGAAAACTGTTACATAATGCCTTCATTGGTTCTGGCCATGCTTTGCAATGTCTGAATCGAACACATCTTGGGTTTACAAACTGCGCAGACTGTCTAACAAACGGAAAGTACTGACTTTGACCAGCGTACGCGTTGCGGCAGGTTTTTGCAGTTTGAAACTCTGCAAGTCCTAAAAGTTGAGATATTTCAGGTGCTGTTGCAGGAGTCTCTCAAACCCAGAAAAGATGCACTCCAAGAAACGAGTGTTCATTTAACTGAGAGATACTGACTAATTGGATACACAACAAATCGCTTTCATCTATTCCTAAATCCATCTAATAAATAAATAGATTTTAAGACTATCTATCTATCAAAATGCTTCTAATTTTAAAGGGATGTGAAAATAATTTTTTCATGTTGATTAATGCCAGTTTAGGGCAGTTCTTTCAGCAGGGCTAGGGGTTACCCAAAGCCCTGAATGCACTGTAACATGTTGACTGTATATAAATGCTGTGTACCATTTGTGTAATAAATATGTTGGGTGTCTTGAATGCATTGATGGTTTCCTGTCAAACAACCGGAGGGATTTATAACCAAAAATCTATTGTTTTAAAACGCCTTTCCTCAAATGTTAACCAAAAAATCTGTATCCAGTTAATCCTCAATGACCCTTCCCATATTAAGCTGACCTACCCCTATTAAAAAAAGCACAAATTTGGGGACAACAGTCATATTTAATCACATTCCACGCTGTTTTCCCACTCTTTGATGTTTGACTTTAGGCTCATTAACGGCGTGTGGTTGTCCTTATTCTGTACATATTGCAGGACAGTCTATTGATGTGACCATTGTGGATCATTTAATAACAAACAAAAACCTGCAGGGAACTTGAAATATACGGTATCTAGCAGAAAAGGTGGATGCTAAATCTGCACGTAAAAAAAACCCAAAAAACTCTCTGCAAATATGCAGAATTTTGACAGACGCCACTGCCGCTGGTCCATCCAGGTGATTGGCTATAAGTGAATTTTTCATAGGAGAATCTAGTATTGTGACAGTGAGGATAAATATCGGTTCTTCTTCAGGGAATGTATTTTTATTATTAGACATACACTAAAATGGTAGAGATAATGTAGACAGAAGAAGACAATTATGTTATTAATCACAAGTGTTTTTTTGAAAACTTAAATGATAGGATCCTGATCTTTTGATCATGACAGCCCCAGACTCAGCAGCAACATTGTCCTGACTTGACGGAAGAAACGTGATGACGTCATGAGGAGGACGATTACTGCTTACATTTAATACCGATTGTGTAAAAAGTTGTACACTCTGTGTGCTGTTGTTTTTATTTTTTATAATGAATGATTTAGGTTCATCATATCTATCTAGATAATGTTGCATTCATATGTTATAGTCGTGATTGTTTTGTGATAGCACATATATTACAAGCAAATGTGTCTCAATCTTCTATGACCTGGGTTTTATTTTTAACTTATGTGACACAGTTGTTCCAAAATGCTGAGTCACTTCAGGAAACTTGGGCATTACTTCACCATCTGATGCCCGAGACGACAGATTTCAGGTGTGTTTGATAGAGAGGTGGTTCGATGATACGGCTCACACTGGGGTTACTGATACTTCAGTAATAATAATAATAATAATACATTTAATTTATAATGCACTTTACATTTGGATCAAATCTCAAAGTGCTACAAAGTAAAAGCAGATAAAAGCATCAATAAAAAAATAAAATAATAACTATATAAAAACCTGACCAAAAAGCAGCAATGTTAATTCAACTAAAAAACGTAAGTGTGTCTATCAGACGCTCTGGGTCGAGCAGAGGGTAATCTCAGCCTGACGTTAGCCATGACAGTGCGTTGTTTACATCTTGAGCACCAGGACATGGCGGGCGGGATGCTGTCCCCACGTGTGTAGGTGAATTTACCGCACAGCGATGCTGTAAGAACCCCCGAGACAGCCTTCATTCCAAAAAGGGTTGCTGGCCACCATCCCAGCATCGTCGTTCCCCAGCTCACCTCCTCTGCGTGCTTCCTCAGCGCCTTCTCCCTCTCGTACTGGGTGATGAGCTGCTCGTTGTCCTCCTTCAGCAGCTCCAGCTCCACTTCGTGCTCCTGATTCTCTGCGAACACCGAGTCCAGGTTCTCCAGGACGGCCACCACTAGTGGCATCAAGTCCTTCACCACGTCCTCGTCGTATTTGCCGATGAGCCTCTCAAACTCCCGGTAGATGGAGTTGGCCAGGCCCGACACCCGCTCAGACATCATCGCTGATGTCCCCGGGTCGTCCTGGTAGACAATCCCGTCTTCCAGCTCCATTTTAGCCCTCTCTCTTTCAGCAAATTATTATGTGGGTTGTGCGCGATACAACGCCACAACAAACACCGTTATCCGCTTAATGGTAAGCAACGTTTCGTTAAATAAACGTAGACATTGAGGACATCGCACAAATGGACTATGAGGATGAGAGAAAGGCGACGTGGAATCCTGCCTCTTTTTCCCTCGCTTGTCTTATGCTGCGTTCAAGAGCTCTGCCAAGGCTGCTACATTCCAGTTTCACTGAAGGATCACGTGGGTCGTTAACGCGACTTCGCATGACTGGTCAATTAATATATTTGCTGTCTTGTATGAATCAATTACGCAAATGCTGCTACAACTATAACGCCATTATATTGAATGATTGCATCTCGATCCCTGGCATACGCAAAACAGTTCCAATATACTGCTTTTAACTTGCGCGTCGGCTGTTCGTTGACCCCCCTGTACCTTGCTTTTATTATTAAATAAGCTATTCTGAAATTCAACAGCAATAAAGTGATACAGAATCACGAGCTTTCTAGTCCGTTTGGTCCCTGGATATTTTCACATCAAGGTTAAAGCAACAATTCCGATGGTACCTTAAGGCTCCCTCACAACAGCTGAGTTGTTCACTAGACCACGTGATGACGTCACGTCATTCAAACAACATGTTTTAGTCACACAGAACAGTTTCTCCTGAAATATGCTAAATTGTATGTTTAAAAATGGGTTTCGTAATTACTTAAGTTATCCATGAGGTATAATATCCCTGAAGCGTTAAATGTAATTTTTTCAATTCTATTGACAAGCACACCTAAATTGGCTCTCTATTAGCGGCCTCTAGCGGACTGACAAGAAATTATATGTTGTTAACTTCGTTCAATTATATGTCGTTAACTTCGTTCATTTCTCACCAAAAGCGGTCACTTTACATACTCAGTCTAATTTGGCGAGTTTCTGAAAATGTTCTTTTGTGTTAACACGTTATAAAAAATAGCCATAAAAAAGACCTTTCTGTTTGAAAATACATATTGGAAATGTTTCTTTTTTCCAAAGAAATGTATTTTCACTTTCACTTATGCATTGATAACTTTATTTGTAAAGATGTTGCCCTCTGGGATTCCACAGCAGATTTAAAAATTATTTTACATTTTATTTAACAGTCAAAAAGAATAATTATTTACCGATGCAAAATTGTTATTTTTTTGTGGGACGGTGTTCATGCCCTAACTCTTCTTCAATATTGATTTTGGTTTTTTAACATCCACCAAAGAGCTCAAAACCGGCTTTTCACCAGAAATGAAAAAAAAAAAATATAACAAATAATATAATAATTATTAAAATAATAATAATAATAAATAAATAATAAATATAATAAAAAAAATAACAGCTTTTCTTCGTTAACAGATGTTAACGAAGAAAAGCTACGATAAAAACTACTTTATGAGAATCCAAATTTTGGTTGAAGGGTTGAGTATATATCAAGGAAGAACCAATTAATGGAAGAGCGACAAAAACAATTAAATTTGGGGTTTTTTTTGTTGGGTTTTTATCGCATAGCAAGAAAGGACATTTTTGTCAATATTTTTTGTCTATTGCACTTGAACAATTTAATGGATTATCATGAAATTGTGTGGAAGAATGGAGGTGTCAGACACTTTCAGATCTCTGATGCATCGCTTGGCTTGTTGGACTGTGAATTAGGATTTATTAAATTATAATGGACTGTTGGAAAATACATTCTGAGGGTCTTTGTAGTTTCCGTCTGTTTTAATATTTGGTGGTATTATCCTGGATGGTTGTTGTTCTTGTATCTGATGATAACAGTATGATGATGTTTATATGAAACATTGCTTCTATGCCTGTCGACGTTTTTCTGCTCTTTTTCTGTCCTTTAAACTGATAACATAAATGTGATTAGTGTTAAACATGACAAAAAAAAGAGGATGGAAGACGATGTAGCATATTATATTCAGGAGTATGGATTTGGTTATAAAGCATATAGTTGTGTCATAAAAATAGGTATAGACAAAAAAATATACCTATTTTTTTGTCTATAAAAAAATAGGTATATATATATATCCCCAATATATATATATATATGGGGATATATATATATATATTTATATACTAATACAAGTTGTGCGTACCTTCTGTTTAATTATTTCTAACAATAAAGAACAGTTGCGCAATCGTTCATTTCAAGAGCTGAATTAAACATTAATAAAATGAAATCTTGAATTCGGCTCTTCTATCTGGTTTGGCCAAAAAAATGGACACTTGATGCCTAACCCATACTCAACCCTCTCACCCACAGTTAATTCTTCTTTACATAATTCACATCACAAAAAAAACAAAGTCACTAATGACATGATGAAAATATAACAAATCTGTGAGACTGCAACATCGCACATTACCTGGTAATTTAACAAAGCACGTAAAAACTAAAGTTCACAGAGTGACACAAGCCTGCTGGGTTTGAGGAGTACTTCAAAGAAAAGTGGAAACATATTGTGAGATAATTTGGTGTTGATAGTATACCTCACATATTTGCTTCCCCATATTGTGCACTTTATTTCTTCATAATACCCACTACAAACTGTTGACAAAGTCTTCTCCATAGTTAATGATGTTCTTGAAGGCGCTCAGAATCAGTGTATCAACGTCGTCGTTAATGTCGATCTCCGAGCTGTAGTTCTTCACAGGAAAGATGCAGCTCACGGGAAATCCCAGTGTGGTGCTCAAAGCCACAATCTAAATTCGTATAGTTTGACAAAGAGGAGAAGTTTTTGTGTTAAGATAGTGAAATGTAAGGTTGAATTAGATCACAACTCAAATAACTAAATTGAAATGTTACCCACCCTCTTCTCAAGCTTTTTATTCCTATATACACTCTTTAAATCTTTTTTCAGCTCTGGATAGGCTTCATCAATTTTCGTGAGAATTGCCAGTTGTGGAATCCCTGTTGATACAGGCATAAGACCAGTCAGTCAGGATAATGTCTCTCAGGTTGTTTGAGTGAAGTTATAAAACCCAATCACATACACTAAACCCTTACCCATGTCACAGGCTGCCAGTCTGACATTCCTCATTTTCTGCTGTAATCGAGCAGACAGTATTTCTTCAGTGTCTGCAGCGACCACAAAAACCAGAACGTGAAATCTGGTGTTGAGTGTTTGGCCTGGGCCTGGGTTGTAGAACTCATGGTCCTCAGATAGTGGAGTGGCAGAATTGAACTGGAGAACAGTGTAAAGTTAAATCAAAGCATTAGTATGGCCTTAAACAGTCTTAACTTTAACATGTATTTCTATGTAAGAAATACTGTTTATCCAAAAACGATCACAAATTGCATCATTGACTTATTTCTAACAAATTTGAATAAATTCATTGACTCCACCTTGTAACCTTCTTCTATGCGTCCCTCCATGGCCAGTTTGAGCTCCTCCAAACTAAGTCCATCGATGGTTTCAAAGCCCATTGTGTCACAGAAAATAAATTTTTGGATTGTATAGGTTCTGTACTGTAAAACAGAAAGCTTCAGTTATAAAGATGATCATACCACCTGCATGTTTGCCATTGATTACTGAATTAACCGTGAGGAGTGTGTGTAGTAAAATACACAGTCCAAAGAGTTCTGCATGACACATCTCCTGAAATGGCTTAAACCACATTCAAAAGTGATTCCTACATTTCTGGTGAAGCTTTCATCGGTTTTTGATGAATCTGCCGGAGCTGGACCAGCCAGTCTGCCTTTCAAAACAGTGAACACGGAGTTTATGAAACTGGACTTGCCAGCACCAGAAACTCCACAAACCATAATTCTGAGCTCCTGGACGTCAGAATTAAGAGGTTCATATTCCTTCACGAAGCCCAGGTCGCGGATGTTGTTTCTGTTCAACAAAAAAGTTAAATTAGTTTGAAATCATTTCTGCTTACTGTACACATATTCATTAAATCACTGCAGCCCAACACCGCTGTGATACTGAAGATGAAAACAAACACACCTTATTAAGTCCTGGCCTTGACTTTCTTAACTTGTTGGAACGAGATCATAAGTTGTGGATTAATGATGTCACCTTAGGCCCTAAGGCCTTGGGCATGTGTAGTTTTTGTTTAACAATAATATTATTATTATTATTATTATTATTATTATTATGTTATTGACATTTTTTCTTGTCAACTTAGGCCCTTAAGCCTAGGAGGTGTATAGTTTTGGTTTATAAAAATAGTTGAGGAAGTAGTTCAAGCAAAAACAGATGAAGAACACAAAGTACTCACCCAAATGATACCTTCCGAAATTCTTTAAAAAAAACAAAAAAAAAACAAAGTTAAACACAGGTGTTATTAATGGTAATAACAATATTGCATGAGACATATTTTCTGAAAACTTCACAATCACACATCAATGTGAACTTTAATCTCTACTTTCCATCAGGTTATATTAAAAGAATGCTCTGTGATACCTTTGAAATATGTTTGAAAAACTTACCTTTGCCATAAAGGAAGTCCCATAGCCATTGAAATACCATAGCTACAAAATATTAAGACAACGTGTAAGACACGGCATTCAGCTACATCATTTATTGCTTGAAACCAAATGTAAAAGTCCAGTGTGTGTTAGGAAGTTTCTCGGGACAAGCTTGGACCCAGGTGCAGACACCAGACAGGTGGCAGAGCAGGTGCAATTAAAATATTTAATATAAACCAACAGAGGCACAAAGAAAAAGCAGTGGATCAAACAGGAGTAACCCGAAAAACCACTAGGATTAACTAGGAAGAAGACTGGGAGAAGGCTGGGACACGTGAAGACACGGGGGAACATCATACAACGAAGAACAATAAACAGATAAACACACTAAAAAGACAACACAATTCAAAAAGACGAACTTCACCATAAAATAATAATAAATAAACACAAAGTCATGACAGTGTGTACCGTTTAGGGGGCATTTAGGGGTATATCGTTGAATAAATTGAATATAATATTCCTTACTGTGTTAAGTTTATATATGGTGTAATACCCTAGTATAGATTAATATTCATATTTATATTTGCATTTTTATTCTGTTTATTGATCTGTGTGCCCGTTGCTGCTGTAACACTGCAATTTCCCCGTTGTGGGACTAATAAAGGTTTATCTTATCTTATCTTATCTTAAGTTTCTTTCGTTTCTTCAGAAAAAGAGCGTTTTTATCCCCACAGTAGCGGGTCTTAACTGTCACGAGGAGGCCGTCGTGTTTTCACATTTTACACACTGGACCTTTTATCACCTAAAACATCTGAAAATGCATCTTGAAAATGAAAATGAGAATGCAGACAAAGTGAAAGGACAAAAGTAATCTATAACAAAAACATGAATGTTTCACTTTCACATTAAAGAGCTTTTTTGGACAGAAACAAACATCAAACTGCTTAGCTGAATGAATTCTCATGTAGTAAAAACTACCATCGGACTGTAAGACCCCTCAGTAAACATCAGCCTGTTAAACGTCTGTCTTTCGCTTACCAATAATGTTGATATGTAAGGATAACAAGTCGATACAAACAAGGTAAAAACAACATTATGACGTGAACATAAGTACTATTCAAGCGTTTAGAATCACGCAATGAGTGAATCCTCTCCTTTTTTCTGTTCTTTTTTTTGTGTCAGAAATCATGCATATGTAAAAGAAAAAACAATGATATGTGATGCATTTATGTTCTTAAACTCCGATGGCATTTACCTGAGGATGTAGAGGAGCTGTCAACGCCTGTTTGGTATGAAAGAAAAATACGTGACGTATCTTTACTTGATTTAGTATACTTTCATTTTCGTTATTACACCCATCCGGAACATCCTGCGCATGAGTGTAGATATGTTCACTAACAACACATTCTTTTCTGCCTCAGAAAAAGGCGAACCCAACACTCTCAGCCTGAGGCGTCTTTTTTTCTTCATCATTCCTCATTTATGTTTCCACAATATCAAATAGACATTTCCTCACCACTGAACCCAAAAACAGTTGTCGAGCCTCATTTTACCCCCCACGCACACACTATGCAACGGCCCCACCACAACCCCTTAAAATTTCACTTCAACCTGAATCTAATAATATGTGTAATTTACTAATATTATGTATAATTTTTATCAAAATGTTTGACAATGTGATAACATGTATAATCATACCCATCTCACCTCTGTTGGCATTAACACTACTCTTCTGCACTGCACTCGAATTACTACCTCTTTTATTTATTCCTGTTTTATCTATTAATAAGTTCTATTTGGACTCCTTTGCCGTTTGAGAATGAATTGCAGTGACTGCAATGACAAAAATAAAGTGTCTTCTGTGTTTTATGTCTTCTTTACATGAAAGCTACCAACAGCCTCATCATATTGGCACTCGACAAATAAACAATGTTGTCAACCAAATTTCTTCTTTTTCAATATGTCCACGTCAGGGAAGCTAAAACCTGACCAAAAAAAACGGTGAAAAGTTTTACATTTCAAAGTAACTTTGAATTTATTGCTATTTCACAGGAATGAGAGGTTGTGTTGACGCAGGAAAAATGGTAATCATAGGAAAATGGCACACAAGGATCAACTTGACGCTGACAACAACCAACTTGTGATGGATAGATGACTGAATCAGAAAGTCTCCAAATCTGCAGGTCTTGTTGGTTGTTCCCGGTTTGCAGTGGTTAGAACATACCCAGCTGGTCTAAGGAAGGATAATTGGTGAACCAGCGGTCATAGGTGTCCATGGCTCATTGATACTCGAGGGGAGAGAAAGGTTACCCTGGGTTGTCCGATCCTTCAGAAGAGCAGCTCTAGTAATTGGTCAGGACATGTATTTACCACAATTTCGAAAGATGTCTAAATATTTTACCTGATGTAATTATGCAATTACTCTTCATTACAAGTAAGGATGATCAGTACTGTCTGCAATATATCCTGTGGTAGGAAATGATCATCAGGAAAGAACCATCTTAGTGTAGTGAAGGCAAAACTGAAAATCTGTTTCCTCTCCTCGCACTGTTTTACTTTGTCAACCAAGTGTCCCTGTTTTTCTCTTAATACATATTCCAGTTCGTTTAAGGAGATTTTATGTTATGATGTATTGTATTTTGAATGTTTTCTTGACAATTTTGGGTGTTCCTGTATTTGTAATTTGTTAGTTAACTGCGTAGACAATGAATGGCTGTATGCTTCAGAAACTTCATTGGATTACTGTGACGGCAAAGGTACAGGGGCATTTCAGGAAGTGGGTTTAGTGGAACCTTTGAGTTAGTTAGGCCTGAGATGAGGGAAACTCTAAGTTTTCTGTTCAAGATGGCCATCTACTATGGTTACTTACTCTTTGGACCTAACCTGCTTGCTGGCAGGTTTTCTTCAACAAACCTTGAGTTTTGATCATAACTCAACCATCTTTAGAGCCTGAAGAAGAGCCTTCAGATGTGATGTGAGTCAAATGGGGTTTGCGATGAAGGTGGATGCTGCGAAGTTCTGTTAGTGTATCCCTCTCGTCTTATCGGTTTGATCTTCGCTGCCCTAGGGTTGGTCACATATGGGGTCTCGGTACCCAGCTTCTCCACTCCACAAACCTCTCGGCAGCAAGGCTGACGACTGCAATGGTTTGGTTATGGTAATGGTAAGGGTTCTAACATAATATGGAGGTTCTTACCACCATTTTTTTTACTATCATATCAATTTTTATCATGCACCAAATCAAGCAAGTATATTACTGATATCGTCTTTAGAGTCATATTGTCAGCTTACAATCGTAGCTGAGCAAGGACAAGACTTTTAACTGAATCAACACATTCAATTTTTGTGGATGTTTTTGCCAAATACCAAAACAAAAATATGAAGGTTTTTCATGTCATTATACCAGAGTAATCCCATATTAAAGCTAAACCCAGGAATTACTGTTCCAAGTGTATATTATCACTGAGCAAAAATAAAGTACAGACAAAGCAATAAAGTACCGCCAAACACACTGCAAATTTAGAAAACATATACAAATAGATAAAGCACAAGCAAATAAATGAAACATCTTGATCAATTTGAAAACACAGGAGCTCTGCAAAAAGCCACAACACATTAAGAAAAACGATCTGCCAAAGCCCAAGACAACGGAAGCATTTACAAAGGACACTTTTGAAGGATATTGCTTCATTTAATGAATATACGGAGTCTAGAATACACAAAGAATACATAGAATACACAATAGTGTCTTGATGTTTTGATTGGGCGGAGTTGTTTCGCTTTAGTTCCAAGTCAGGCAGTCATGTGACTCAGAATAAAACTTTTATCATGATCGTGAAAACAACAAATAAACGTTTTAATGACGCTAACATTTACAGCATCCAAAGCTTCAGTGAACAAGGTGTGTTACACTTGCACATACCGACTTCAGTTGTCGCCATGGCATCATGTACACAACAGTAACAATGTCACAAAGGCTATTGACGACTTTGAATTGTCTACCTGTGTGTGTCAGCCCTGTGATAAACTCGCAACTTGTCCAGGTTGTACCCCGCCTCTCGCCCAATGTCAGCTAGGATAGGCTCTGGCCTCCCGAGGCCCAGAACAGGATAAGGAGCTGCAGATAATGAATTAATCCTTTATTTCTAGATGTAAAAACATTTAAATACAATCAAGCTTCACTTCCAAACTCTTTTTTGCTTCTAATCTATTCCCAGGAGCAGGATGTGAGGTTTCATAAACTGCTGTTGCAGAGTTGTTGTTTATTTTAGTTTAAGTGGCACCGGGTCACTTTCCTTTTCCAACCTGGCAAAGAAGAAGCTTTTATGCTTTAAGTGCAATATAACAAAACTTGGACTTAGTCCTGGGCAGCAGTATGTACATATGGACACATTATTTTGGACAGTAATCTTGGTTCCCAAATGAGAACGCTTGTTGATTTTGGTTATGTTGACTTTTCCTGTGGTGCACCATGAAAAATTATGTGAAACTCTGAACCTACGGGATTGATATGGAGAAATGAGCATATTAGCATGCTGAGGTCAGCATTTACAAGATCTACTCTGCAAAGCCATTTCCATTGTCCTCTTCTGAGAGTAGATGATGATGTAAGGCCTTTATGTTAAATTAAGTATAACAATGTAAAGTTAATGTAAAGTTCTGTTTTTTATTTGTTTGTTAGTTTCTCTGCCTTGTTCACTGAATTAGAATTGTTACATGCATTGCTGAATATAACCCCACACAATGTATTGCCTGAATGATCAATATTTAAAAATGACATTTTAGCCGAGTAAATACATCTATTAATATTCTTGTCATAATCAGTTGTGGTCACACCCAGGGGTAGTTTTCACATTCGCTTGTATATGTAAATGACTTGTTGGCAGTTTGGACAGTGATGCTTTACATCTTGACAGGATTCAACGAAGAATGGGATACAACAGCAAAGGAAACACCTGTCAGAGGAAACCAGATAAAAAAATTAAAAAACATATTTGTCCTGTTAGTAATAGTTCGGCACCTGTAGCTTAATTATTATTATTTTTGCAGTTTATCATTTCTCTGTGTTGTGTGTTGTGTTGTGTTTACCCAAAGAAAGCGAGTCCGGCACAAATGGCCCAGGTCATCAGGCCAGCTTGGTGCACTGTGTTGGTGATCACTGACTGACGGCAGTGGGGACACAAAGCTTGTCCGGGGTTGTCATACAGTGAACTCGTCACTAAAACGGTGGTCACTGAGGATGAGAAACACGACACAACGGCAACATATAATGTTAGGATGTGTCTCAATGTTCACTTAACACTCCCAGTATAATGCTCAATTCTGAGTTTTTTCGGAGATCGGATTTTTTACTCGGATTACTCTGAAAATCTGTCCTGTATTGGACTTAAGTATGAACAGTTCACGGCCTCTAAACTGACCCGCACCCACAAAAAAAAACAATAACAAAGAAGTCCCTATTGACGCAACACGCTGTCAATACGGAAGCAAGATGGCTGCCACTAAAGTAAGTTTTAACGCTTTTGTTTGTAGTTAAAGTGTTTACGGTGATGTTTATTGTGTTTATAGTGATGTTTTTGTGTGAGAAGCGACTCCCGCCAGAGTCAGACTTTGGAACACATATGGAAATGGCCCAAATCGGAACTGGAATAGATCAGATTCCATTTGGTTGGTTCTGTTCACACTGCCATGAAATTATTTTTACAGCAGTTTCCTGTTGGAATGCCCGGTATATTTTTAACACATCCCTTTATTTGATTCTTCCTCTGTATAGGGCATCAACAGTTCCTCTATTATAGCTGGTTCTTCACAGATATTTTCCCATACCTTATGTTTCTGATGATAATGTCTTAGCTGTAAGAATTTATAAAAGGTGTCTACTTGTAAACTAAATTACTAAAGTTAATAATTACTTATTAAAGTTGTTCAAATGACTTCATAGTTTGAGCTTTGAACATTTGTCATTTTTAAATTAATCCTTTGCTTGTCCATTGATCTGTATACCCTAGTAGATGGTTAAAAGTCTGGATTTTTTATTGGATGGCTCATAGAAATATATGGTCCAACTCATGGAGCCTCCAGTCGGCCAGTTGTCCACAATCAGGTCAAGTGTGGTCAACTTTTGAACTGAGTCACAGCGACACCTGCTGTTATAACGGGTCGACTACAAAGGAGATCTGTGTGCACAAAACTGAAAACGCTCTTGTACAAGTAGGACGTTTCTCCTGCGGTAAATATGTGCCAGAAGTCACGTATGTTTTTTGGTTTTGTGCAGTTGTAGGATAGATTTTCTTGGACTTGTAAATGCATATTTGTACGTGTAACTTGTAAGACATGCTGCAGTTGTCTGTAGCAGATTTTGTGTTTGCAAAACAGAAAATATTTTTTTGTCATTCATGTTTTTCCTTTGCAAATCACATTGTGTTTGCTCGCAGATCACACTGTCTTTGCTTGGGAATCGTGTTGCGTTTGTGTGCTGACTTTTGGCAGGGATTTAACTCCATTCTTCATTCCCTTCATTGGCTTCCCATCTCCACCAGGATTGATTATAAGATCTCTCTCCTCACTCACCAGTGCATCCATGGCAATTCACCCCCCTATACCTAAAAGAACTACTCACCCCACTGACCTCAACAAGATCCCTCCGTTCTACCCACTCATACCGCCTCCTCCTTCCCCAGACTAAGCTCAGCATCATGGGTGATCGGGTCTTCTGTTCTGCTGCCCCTCGTGTGTGGAATGCCCTCCCTGACCATCTGAGGGCTCCACAGACGACTGACACATTTAAAAAAGGACTTAAAACTTTCCTTTTTAGCAGAACCTATAACTTTAATTAACATTGCTGCTTTTTGGTCATGTTTTTATATAGTTATTATTTTATTTTTTATTGATGCTTTTATCTGCTTTTACTTTGTAGCACTTTGAGATTTGATCCAAATTTAAAGTGCATTATAAATTAAATGTATTATTATTATTATTATTATTAGATGTACTTGAATTGGAGATGCGGCAATTCAGACAGGGCAAAACAGGAAGCAGGCCGTTGCATCGGGTCAATGGGTAAAATTCTATTCCTCATCCATCAAAATAATCTCTCTCATATTTATCTTAGACTGCTTGAGAGGTCTTTTGCCAAGAAAGCAGAAGCAGCTGTGGAGTATGTATTTTACACCACAGCTGCTTCTGTTTTCCTACTCAGCCACAAAAGTTGGATTGGTGGAGGTTCTACAGAAATGGCTCTTGTTATAATAAGTTTGTCAATTTATGTGAAAAGGGCTCTGAAGTTCTGATAGAATCCACACACTCTTCTCTGCCGTGCAGACTGAGGACCGTCTTGCCCTTGTGCAAAATCTAACCAGAGCAGGAATCTGGGTGGTTGAACACTTTTTCATTATGCACCTGTCAATATTTCTTATAAACACTCTTTTATGAATTCATGGGTCTTAGGTGGAGTCATTGAGGGTTTCTGAAATTGGACTTTGGATGACTAGATGATCCAAAGTCAAAACACAATTTGACAAAAGAAAAAGGTTTAAGACACTCGTAAACAAGTTGGTTAGATTTCATTAGAAGTTGGAGCCAACAGTTGAATTACCTGAGTCGGGCCTCCCGTCGCTGCTCATGAACTCCTGCATGCGTTTCTCCAGTTTCTGTTGCCGTCTCCTCTTCATCACCACCTCCGGGTTGGAGATTGTCCTGGTGAAGCTGGTTTCCGGCATGTCTTTGTAGACCTCCGCTGCCAGGCGATTGCCTTCCCTGTACCACAAAAAAAAAGCAGCCAATAGGATTGGAGATTCAAAAATGAGGAATGTAAAAATATAAATGGTAGATCATAAAAGGCCCAAGTTAAAACCTACTATTGTTTCCTCTACTAGAACCTGCTGTCCTGTTATTGGCATTAATAACAGAACAGGACTGAGAGGACCAAAGGTCAAGAGGATAATATAGACGAATGTGTTTTACCCTTCTTCCCGACTGAGTGCCTGTTCGTCACCATCTGGGATTCGGGCTGATTCTTTCTCCCTTTTCTTTTCCTTCTTCTTCTCCTTCTTCGACAATGTCCTCTTGAAGTTCTGGATCACTCCATCCTTCTCCTTCTCAGGCCCATTACTCTGGCTCTTCTAGTAGAGAGGGTAAGAGAAGTGAACAGGGGCCTTTGCTAAGAGTAAAATCTTGTAGAATGTGTTAGAAGGTTTTTAATAAGAAGGGTTTATTCATTTTCATGAATGTGGAAATAAATGAACAAACCGAGGAAGCAAATGGCAGACCATTCTTCAAACATCTGGTGAATTATAGGCTCAATAAACAATGATGCAATGATTTATATGCGCAAAATCAGATGACGCTGCCGACCTTGAGAAGGATATCGTTCTCGTTCTTCAGGACAAACCGTCCTTCTCTATCATCTTTGTTCCAGTTCAGCTGAACAACAAGAGGCTTCTCGTCCAAGTCCAGCTGTCGCTCTTCTAAACACGGACACACACACACACACACAAATACATACACATATAGATCGTTTTATCTGAATAGTATGTCAAATTATTAGTATTATTCATTTCATTTCATCTAAGTTGTGTAAATCAGCCCCTCTCTCCAGACTGGACTCACCACCGCTGACGTGGACCTCATACAAGGAGTATTTTGGTGAGGAGAGCATCCTCATATCTGGTCTGAACTTCTCAGCTAAAGTCTCGATGACATCCTGTGTGGTTGCTGTGCTGGACACTCTTATGCACTTGGTGGCAAAATTACCAGCAACCCGGTCCTGGAAATAGAACCGCATCACGCCATGGAACTCCAAGTCCTGTGCAGGAGACAAAGTGAGACAGAGTCACTAATCTGTTTCCTGTACACACAGTTTTGTAGTGGTGTGTATTTGCAATGCAGAAATATAGACTGCATTCCATATGCTAATGTTTACATGCAAGTAATGTCAACTTCTTGTCATTAAAGATGATGTCAACCGATTCACATGCTCTTCGTTACTAAAACAATCACGCTTATTGCAGGACTGTACAGTAAGGTGACTGCTCAGCACTTTTCACGCTCACTGCAGGTACTAAGCAATGGAAATAACCATTTTAAGTGTCATCAACCTGGGTCAGGTAGTTTTTACATCATAGACTGAAACAGTGGGAAATCCCTACGTCCCATTGTTAATGGCAGGAAGTAAAATTCCTACTCTTTGATCTGGATCCAATACAAATTTTAATGGGTTCTTTCTTGCCATAAGCCCAACCCTCCCACCCAGTTTCTGGTAAATCCATCTAGTAGTTTTTGTTCGATGCTGCTTTAAGTCAGTAACCTCAACAAAACTTTAACATCTCAAGCTTACAATGGTTATGCTGTCCTGTTTTCTAAGGTTCGTACACAGTGTAGGGATCTAAACTATTAGCAGACCAACATAGCACCATGTTTTGGTGGACAACTGCGTAAAAACTTTCTACACACACACACACACACACACACGTACGTACATAGAGGCAAAATTATAGGTTTAACTAAATTAATGGCACGCAATTAAAGTCGTTCATGTACATGGCAGCTCTGAGAATGTGCTTGAGAAAGGCTGATTAATAAATGGAGACAGAAATAAAATGGGTGAGAGGAACTTGAAACTTTTTTTGTTTCTTTAACAGGTAAGAAATATTAGCCGCTTTGCCATATCTTTTTCGCCACGATACACCCACTCCCCAGCCCGTGTCTGAAAGAGAGAGTCAGGTAAATTGGAAACTCTCGGAATAGTTTCAATAAGCAAGGGTGGAGCCGGAAATGTGTGCGAGGTGTGATGTACCGCTGGAATGTGGGTCATTGAGGGCTTTAATTGTCAAGCTAGCGTGTGCGTATTGGTAACTGTTACTGTGGAGACACTCGTCCACTTGGGTTTAAACACAGCCCAGCTAAGAACCAGCAGTGGATAATTAAGATACTTTCCAGTACACAAGGAGGTATGTAGGTAGGTCCAATTTAGGCAGGTCCAACGTTGCAGCCATACTCCCCCACTCCTTCAGGACAAGCTAAAGTCCCACAGACACACTCGTCGGACATGATCCATGCCCACACTTTCATGTTTGCAGACCACGGTCAACAAAATCCAACTCTGCATCTCATCAATGTGGTCCAATCCTATACACAGAAACTGGTTCAGTCAAACCTTCATTCACGTCTAGGTCAATGTCCAGTGCTCAACTTCCCAGGTCCAATGTCCGTTCCTACACTCCTATACCTGTAGATCAAGCTTCAGTTTTCTAAAGCAAAGAGCAAGGCCTGTTCTTATCATATTCTAAACAAATTAACAGGAACCCAGGTACAGAATAGTATAACAGTCATGTTATTGTAGAATAAGTCTACCCTATGGGGCAACAGTCATATTAGTAAAACAGGTACAGTATAACAGTCCTACAACCCACAATCTGTGAGACCTGCACCCCCTTAGCTTAAAGGCCAAGGTCCAGTCAAACTATATTTTTATTTCTACGCCATAGTCCAATCGTAAACTTCTACACGTCCATGTCATATCTTCTGATCACAATACACAAAAAATTTACGAATCAGGGTTGACATTGAGTCCCAACAAAAATATAAACAATGTGATTGGATACATGAGATGAAAATATAATTCATGTTCAGGAAGTTTCAAGTCAAGCGTTTTGTCACATGATGCAAAACAGTGAAGAAAACTCAATGATAAAGCAGATTCTTCACAAAACATATATTTTGCAACAATTGTTTGATGCATATCCTAATAGTGGCTGACATAAATTTAACTGAACTCATTGAACATTTGGCACAATTCAGCACATTTGATGTAGTTAAGAATTCCTCCAGGAAGAAGTTATGGTGCCATCATAATAATAAGCATCAACGCAAGCATTCTTCAGGACATAGCAATTTTGTCCGTATCACCGCAACCTATCAGGAAATTTGACCAATCACAAAAATAGAGGACTCCCTTCTCGGGTCACCGTCAACTTCCTGGAGGGACTGTTTAATGAACCTGGAAAACTGTCCCAATTTCTGGGTAGTTTCTTCATGTTGCAATGTACCGCCTTGTAAGTCACTTGTATAAAAACGTCAGCTAGGCCGAATAAATGTAGTTTATTTTTTGATACGCATGAATATATTTATTTTCATGGTATTTTCTTCTATGCTCTAAAAAGTATGTATCAGTATCATGTATTTAAAAGTTCAGCATTCCGACTACACTGAATGAATCAAACCTCAAAGGCAGCGTGGGTGAAGTGGTCAGGGTTACATTCAAACACAACAATCACCACTAGTATGCCGACAACACGGCGTATATTTGGCTGAAAACAGACCAAATGTATTTAAGTGTGCCCTTTAAACTAATTTTTAAGAGCAGTCTGTGGCTGCTGTGCCAAGGAGCAGGCAAGTAAACAAGAACAAACACGCCACAACAATATTCTGTTTTCTCCACAGTGTATTAAACAGATTGTGACCGTACACTAATCCAAAAGAGAAACCAACCAACATCTCCCTCACCTGTCCCCGAAGTCACTCTCTTAGTCTTGCTAGTCTTTCCAAGTCGTTGTTTGACTCCATATCCGCAGTATAACCAGCAGTGACTCTCACTTTGCTGATGATTGAATCGCCGATGAGGAGTGCTGATTCTACCGAAAGAGGCCACTTCTATTAGGGGATACAGTTTCTATAGAGTGGTGTACTTGGTCTACAACAATGTTTTGGTAGGTGTTACATGTCAAAGTAACATCTCCGTGAATGGCAGGACCCAAGGTCTCGCAGAAGACAGTAACCAAAGCATCACAGTGCCTCCCTTGGCTTGTCTCCTTCCCATAGTGCATCCTGGCACACGATAGAAAACAAGATTCACAGGACAAGACCAGATCCCTCAAAAGGCTTTGTGTTCCACTTCTGATGTTGACATGCTCACTGTACATGCTTTCATCAGTAGTCAGGGGTCAGCGTGGGCCCCCTGACCGGTCTGAAGCTCATATGAGTTAGTCAGCAAATACTCAGAAACTGTGAGGTAAACACAAGAACAAACTGTTCTGTTTATTATTTCAGCAATGTTCACTTTTATTTTTTACTAACAATACATACACCTGTAAGCAATGCTAATTCATCCGCATGTCACTGGACAAAACAACAAAATGAAATAAAAATTATGATCATTCTAAGCAACAAAAAAAAAGGTAGCACTACTGGGCAATATAAGTTCTATTATTATCAATCTTATTAATATCTTACCTCAGGTAAGATTAATAAATTATCTTTCATAAGTTTTTATTACACTGCTTCTTTGATTGGGTCTCTATTTTAAAAGGTGTTGAATTATTAAAGCTGGAATATAGTTTACTTTCATTGCTGTGTCATCTTGTCTGAAGGCAAAATTTGCCCCAACACCAGGGCATTAAAACCTCAACCGCGCTCAAATCCATATCCGGCTACAAAAAATGTTAATCTGTAGCTTATTCTGGCCTTTTGAAATGACTCGGCTGAGGACTACCAGCTGCAAAGCCATTTTAATAATTAATGCTGCACCAACGGCTAATCCATTAAACTGCATGTTAATACATGAGACTCTAGTTGAAGTGAGGCGGTGTGGCACACAGATAAGCCTGAACCATCCTGTTTTCTGACTAACACCTCAGAGTCAAAGGTCTCCCAGTAGAAAAGTCAAAGGTCAACTCTGTGTTCCTTATGAGAAAGTAACTTAACTTTACTGAGCGGCTGTAAAAACACTTCCCACCTGGTGTTTGTCTCTCTCTCATGCATGCGGCATGGAGATAGTAGGAGCAATGTTGGACTTCTGTAAAGAGGGAGGTATTTTCTCCTGCCTGTAAAACATTTGATTTCAGAATAGATTGATTTACATTCCAACAACAACAACTTAAAATGATTTAACCTATATAAATATTAACTCATCATCATAACCTCCTCCTAGGATTTATCTGACCAACTTCATACCTTTAGAAACAGAAGTAACTGGTAAAATAATGACATTAGGTGATTAACAACCTTAGTAATAATGTACACTCTAAAAGTATCTAAATGCTCTTATTTATTGGGGCAGAGGAGGGAAAAAAGGCTGTTACTACAAAAAAAAAAAATAAAGTTGGTAGCATTAAATTGTAGCCAAAAAGCATCTTCATCTGTTATTTTATTTTATTAATTATTGAATTTAATTTGTATCGCTGTGCTTAAACTGTTTATTATTTGGATTTAAGAGAGCAGATGCAATTTAGTAGAAGGTGACAATTTATGAATGTTGAATCGAGGGACGTATGTTGAATACGGAGAGTAAAAAGAGAGAAACCCCATAAAGACGACTGGAGGCTGCATGCTTGCAAAAATAAATGTATATTAAATATTCAGGTGTGCAGACAAGACAAATAAAATGCTTCCAGAGGAGGAGGATTGAGTTCAGAACACTCAGCATTTTATGCATTCTTATCTTTGTCTATTTCTCTGAGCAGCTTTGTTGATGCATCTCCTTCAGATAATACTTACATTCTTATCAGGCAAGGAGTTTCTGGCTATGTTTGTATCCAAGTTGGCATTTGTGATTGTCCCAAAGGGTATTTCAAGAAATACTCAGTAGCAGCACACACTGCCACAGAGCAGCTCCAAGGTCTGAGACACAATCGTCATCATAAAGACGGGACTGAGAAGAAGTACTGATAAAATATATACAATTTAGCATTGTTATAATCTACACCAAGATAAAGCCCTGCTTGTATCGGGGACTTCAGCCCAAACTGTCAACACTTCGCCACACTCTAAATATCTTTGTCTTTGACTCCTTCCAGATCTCCAGTAACAAGCCTCCACGGTATTTTTTAAACAACACACACACACAGCATGGGAGTAGCGGATGGGGGGTTATCAGGTGTTAAGGAAAATAACCAGAGCTCCTTTTCTGAGCATGTACACCGTTTCTGGCCTCCAGTAAGATGCTTCTGTGCTGAGGCTGAAAATAGCTGCCTGTCTGAGTGAGTTCTCCTACAGAGGTATGGATATTATTTTTAGGTATACTGTGAAGGTGTGCACTATTCACAACTGGGCTGGATAACGATGCACTTACATAAACTTTACAAAAGCCCAGGTGAAAGGGCAGTTTGAATAGTTAAGGTATAATCAAAGCTACGATCTGCTTGAAATCTTGAAAAATAATATATATCATTTAAATTCAAAGTGAATTATATCACTGACTTTGTCAATTAAGTGTTTTGGCTTAAAATATTATGCAAAACAGATAATTGAGTTAAAAGCATCCAGTGAGTTTATATATATGTTCTGTATATGCAGAGCTTAAACAGTGCATGCCTGCTGTGCAAGTAATTACATCAAATTGGATTACTGTCTTTGGGCTCCAGTTCTAATACTGAATTGTAAAGTAGAAAAACTGAATAATATAAATGTCTGAAATACCAGAATTATGTAACACCCCTCTGAAAAACACTATAAGTGAACATTCGGGGCTTTGGCCTTTTTCATAGTTTAGATATTGACAGGAAATGAGAGAACAGAGAGACATGCAACAAAGACTTCAGCTGTAAGCAGACAATGAATAATTATAGTGTATAGAATGCATCTTTAAAAAAAGTTGGTATGAATGTTTTTGTCAGAAAAATGTTGCCTCTGATTTTACCGCCACCTAACAATAAAATGGTAATATCACCAGCAGGTGGCGGTTGTCTCTGCAGCCTGTTTGCAACTGCTATTTACAGAAGAAGAAACTAATGCCTGGCCCTTTAAGAAGGTGTCCTAATGGGTATTATGGACATGTGACATGGGGATCGTGGGAGTAGTAGTTTTGTTCTTAAGTGTTTAGCGACAGCGGCATAAGACGGCGCTGAAGAACCTCCATTCTGTTAGCAGTGTATTTTATTGCCACGTTCACTAACTCAAGAGTAATGTTGTGTATTTATTTCTTCTTCTTCTTCTTGAATGAGGTGCCTGTTCTCCGCTCTCCCTTTCCCCTGATATGCCCATTCATGATCAATATGCCATGCCAGCCATTAGACCTTTAACAATGGAGGAAACATTTTTCCACGTTTTGCTTGGAAGTTGGACAAGTCAGACAGATTTACAGACATTAAGATTAACGTGATAATATTTCCTTACACGTCTGCATTAGAAAGCACTGACTGGATTTCACAATTCAGTTGGAATAAAGCTAGCAGTTATAAGCGATATAAAAACAATCAAACAACTGACATAGCATGTTTTTCGGTCTGTTGGATACCAGTCCTGGGGCGGGGTCTCACAATATTTGGACTTTGGTACGTAGGAAATACGTTGTATCAATGTGTGTAAATAAAGCAATCCATCCCCAAAACAGCAGTTAATGTGGAACATGTGTGGCCCAATTGGGTTAGTTTATAGCTGCCCTGCTGTTTTGCTTGGTACAACAATCACAGCTCTATTCCACACCCTAAAGTGTATATAACCATAGTATATATATATATATATATATATATATATATATAGTTTATTACAACAGTGTGGTTTCACTTGCACGGATACTGCAGGTTGGTGTTAGAATAAAGACCAACACTGGTAGAAGAAAAAATGCACAGAATATATGATTTTTTTTGGTACTGAAAAGATGAACTTTAAGAGTAAGGAGGGGATAAGCTGTGAGGATGGTGGCAGAAAACAAGAATAGATTCCAGCTGCTGTGCGTCATCTTCGTCTCCTCCACACTCATACACACGAACATGAGCTTAATAAAATGAACTGAGTTCCTGCGTCAATATTGTTGCAACCCCACCTGCAGGAACACGGGGGGATTCCTCACTAAGCCCCCGGCTAAGGTCAGCTGGACAGAGGTTTTTAAGTCAGATGTGGGGAGGGGAAGCTCATCCCACATTAGATCCCACCAGAGACATTTCAAAGACATCAGACGGATAAAGAAAAAGACAGGAGGGGGGGCGGAAGATGGGAGAATACCGAATCCCATCACGTGAAGCAGGACAATTACTTCCATGATTCAAACAGTCAACGAAAGCATGGCTTCCAGCACGTTATCCACAGTAATATATACCTCACTGGTAATTGTGAACATATCTCCAGAGACTCTTTTGGGGTTGGTCGTTTGGCCTCAAGCCAAAGAATAGTTTTAAAACATAGGTTCATCTGAGAGAAAAATGCACAAATCCCTTAGTGTGGGTTGAAGTTATGAGGCCATATTAAATGGTATTAAGGTATTTGATGCTAATGCTGACTTTAAAAAGACCTTCAATGTTGCTAAAGTTACTGGTGGTCATCACATATAACTATATACCCGTGCTGCGTAGTTAACTGAACTTGTATCTTGAATCTTCCCACAATTAAATTAATATGATCAAGTCATATCGACTTTTTAAATGCTCAGCTTAGACAATTCTCTTCTGCAAAGTTTATCAAGCACGCCCTGGACCACGCCCTGACACTCGGAGGGGATCTTCAGCTTTTAACTTTGTCTTCAAAGAGTGCATCTGTGTTGGGTTTGGGTAAAAAAATAACCACTTTCCTGTTGAACCATTTGAGAAAACACAACAAACTTCCATCCAGACGGAATAGCCAATGTCAACTTGGCTATTCCGTATAGGAGCTGATATCCTCCTGGCGAGCTAAATACTTCATAAAGTCAACATTTAGAACTTCTCATTAACTTAATCTTGCTCGTGTTGGTTGATTCTATTAATATTATCCCCAGTGAGTATGCTGGTGCACCGTCCTTAAAAGATACATCATATTGATTCGCTCGCCTCTTTCCTGTCCAACGACTGTAGCCAACCTTCACTCAACACAAAGGTGCGCATACAACTTAAAGCATGACAAAACATGTCATGTCTACACATGTCTATGTATCTTAGTGAATATATCCTCGAGTCTTAAAATAAACTTTTTATGATGGAATGTGGACGACGTCTTCAAAAGTGGCGCAGCTGGAAAAAAAAACAGGTAGAATAGAATCTGTTATTTTATATGACCACAGTCTGACCAGGGGAGCCGATGGAGGAAACCCTGGGCTGTTGTACATTTATTGTTGACCTATTTAACCGGTGATGGGAGGTTAGAATGAAACCTAAAATCAGCCAATGGTCACTTCCAGTCTACATGAAATTCTTTGCCGAAGAAAGAAATCCACAACTGAAATCCACGACAAAGCACGCAAATCCTGTAATTATGTCACAGTATTTCAAGTAGGTACTAAATCAAGGTCAAAATCTAAGTGAATCTAGTGACATTTCCAACCTGGAATGATACTTTGTGCCACTGAAATTTCTGCTGAGAAAGTACATGGTGAACCACCAGGATAAACAAAGGGAGGCAACTGGAGCCTGTTGTCTGAACTGAATGAGGAAACAACATCCACACATTTCCTGCGTGGCTGCAATGAAGAACCTCTTTGTTTCAGGTGAGTTTCTGTCTCAGTATCAAGCTCTCCGCCCACCGACCCCCTCCGCGGAGCTCACCCTATATTGACAAAGTGAGGCATTGTGGGAGGGCATGGTGTAAATCGCCTGGACCCAGTGGTGACACCTGGCCACAAATCAGTCCTGCTTACTGCCTCAGCACCTCCATGTACAAATCCACAAGGTTCAAGGCTGGAAGATGACTGCATGGCCTTTGGAAGGAAATCTGTCTGGGTAATTGCCTTCCACAAGGCCATTAAGCGATGAGTTTGTGACCAGTCTTGAACAAATACTTAGACGGACACAGTATTTGTAACCGACATTGCAGTCAACTTGCTTTGAAGTATTGTTCAAGAGGTCTTACTACATATTTATATATATATTATACATATTTTCCATATCTTTATTGTATAAAATACTGATGGATACTTGTCCATCTTTGAGGTATGTATGGATACACAGATACAAAAACGCTGTTAATAAGTGGAGGCCAGGCTGCTGGCCACTACAGAGAGACCATTGTTCTCTGATGAATATCAGTCTTTCAGCACAAAGTTAAGATAAAAAAAAAAAAAAAATGTGTACACTGATATTCCAACAGGGATGTGTAGAAAGGTATTTTTTAATTAAAAAGAAAGATAACCTATACCATGATGGAAATGTTTTAGTTTGATTGCTTGTCTGTAGAATCAGTTAGACAATCCCAATTACCAAAATGAGGAACCAAAAAGAATTAAAACGTCAAAAATCCTTAAATTGGCGAAAGCCATCACTTCGGTAACTGGTGTTTTGTGAACATACAGGGTATCTCAAGATTTCAACAAAGTCAAATTTGGGGCTTTTCAAGAGCTTTATAAGACCATTATGAATGGAATTTAAGCCCCATTTCACTATATAGCTCTAAAGGTGTGTGAAGAAAAATTAAAGATATGCCCCGCAAACAAAAAATGACAAATGGTGAACAGAGTCCATTCAAATATTAGCCCTCCAGCAATTGTTCATAGAGGGGGACAAAAGCATCTCTCTAATAGAAGTCCGTTTCAAAAAACAGGGTTAGATTATTTCTGCAGTTGTAAACATATCGGGATCAATATTTAAAATGTACTTAAAACCTAAAAATGACAAGCAATGACAATGCACTAAACTAAGTGGAAGCAGGCATTGTTCTCATTCTCAGTAACAATAAAAGAAGCCAGAGGGAGAGAGAAAGAGAGAGACAATAGAGAAGGAAGGTCAGACTTGCTTCTGGGTATGTAGCTGTGTGGGTATCTGTGTATGTCAAAGTAAAATCAATAACAGACTGCAGTGGTTAACGGAGCGGATGGTTAAACATGGCACCTTGGGATCAGGGCTATGGAGTTAGACACAAACATGCGTGCACACTCAAACACGAGGACATGTGTGACCTTAGCGAGCATTTTTTGAAGCTCCCAGCGTGGAAAGAATAGAGAGGCACTCCTAGGAATGCAGCTCGTGTGCACGCGAGTGCTTAGATGCACATTCACATAAAGTCAAGTCAATCTTTATTCGTACAGCACGTTAAAACAAGCAAAATGGTTTGCAGGAAATATCAACGCTGAACTTAAAGTAAAAGCAAAAGAAAAGAGGTAACTATTGAACAGAGATTTAAAAAATTTCAAGGCTCTGTGCTGCTCTTATGTGCGTGGGAGAACCGTTCCAGAGGTTTGGGCCCGCGGCTGCAAAGGCCCGGTCACCTCTGGTTCCTAATTTGACCGAGGAGTGGCCAAGAGCATCTGGTTAGTCGGGTGCAGTGCTCTGACTGGAGAATGCAGATGCAAGAGCTCAGTTAGATACATGATGGTGCTAAACCATTTAAGCCTTTAATAACAAGCAGCAAGATCTTAAAATCTATGCAATACCGCACTGGAAACAAGTGGAGAGATGCCAGTGCTGGAGTTATGTGATCACGTTATTTACTTCCAGATAGTAGGTGGGCAGCAGCACTTTGGACCAGCTGTAGAAGGATGACTTCTCCACAACAACGTATAAGGATGCACTAAATTCCCTGATGCAGTTGGGCTCTTTTTTGATTCCCTAAAGGTACATTCAAGGCCTAAACAGTGATTAACTGTGACCGAATGTAGCCTTCTAAGTTCTATTCACATGGGACTACTACTGTTTGGGGGCTCTTTCTGCACTACGCTGCATGAATCTGCCCTGACAGTAATTTGGCAGGGACATTTTTAACAGTCACTTAATTTAAATGAGTAGTTTCTGATAAAAGTGGGCGCTACTCTCTTTTGAAAGCATTTGTTTGGATTGTTGTCCTTGGTTCCATTACATTGAGAGTTTTAAGGTTGCTGTGAAAGCTGATAGTGAGATCTCTGAGTGCATATTTGGCAACAAATTCCAGAGAATATTGTAACTCCTAAGCTTGAAGACCAATTTGGAGTGTGTAAAATACAGGGCTGCCTAAATGATCACATTTTAAACTCCATTGTAATTTTGGCTCCTCACAAGTAAATACGGTGGTAGAATTATGGGGGAGAAGATAAATATTTAATAATATTTGGATCAATATTGAGATCCAGATTACTGACAGGTCCGTGCAAATCTCAATTGAGCTCGAATCAAACAAATTCCGGTTTATTCACTTGATTGTTTTGTATCATAAAACCAAATCTTATGGTTTTCAGCAACATACTACAGAATTTTGCCCAGCTATCAGAACTCCAGTTTTATCGGATGAGAATGAAGTTTATGTTTGCAATTATCTGAATTATTGATTCCAATAATGAATATATATTTGTTTAACTGTTTTGTCAGTAAAATGCCGAAAGTAATGAGTTACCATAATAAGCCAGAGACCTCATCTAATCATTAGCTGTGTAAATTAGCAAGACTTTGGGAAAAATCCAGGAGCACCAACGCTTGTTCGCGTCCACATATGGCTGCCACCGCAGACAACCACTTAACTCCAACACGCAGTACAGCAGTGGTTCTAAATGCAACCTAATACCAACAAGCTGCTGAACACTGCTATGGCAACCACTTCAGAACAGAGTGTCAAGTTGACATGGCACTGGTATGTGGTCCATGCCCAGGTCTCAGATGTCAGGTGGACAAGCAAGGAAAAGAGAGAGCAAAATATGCTCCTGCAGCAAAACCGGTCCAAGCGTAACACATACACCCACATCCGTCCAGGGCAGCGTCTTGTTTTATCAATACCCCAGAACTATTCCAAGATGCCAACTGACTAAGCAGCTTATTTTCAAGAGCAGAAAGACCGTTTTTCATTTCTGTTGGTAAAGAAAGTCCTCACTAATACTGTAATAGATTTCAAATATCATGTGAGGCATAGTATCAAAAAATAGAAAGCTCTTCATCATAAGGTAGCTCCGTTCCCCTGAGTCATTCGTGACTCGTGTCATTGTCTATTACAGTAGGGCTGTGGCTGTTTTCTTAACAGGGTCACAAACAACATACAACCCTGGTTTAGTGGTTAACCGCTGCCAGTTGTAAGCATCACATCACCGTGGTTTTGCAGTAATGGTGTTATTGTCATAGCCCTACCTAAAAGCAATAATCCCAGTACAGTCTGATCGTTTGAATGTCACACCCTGGCCATGAAGACATTCCACCAGAATTTGGAATGTACATTTTCCTTGAGAAATATAAATTCAAACATTCTGGGTCACCACATACAGAATATTACTCGGATCCAGGTCATAGTTTGATTTGTAGTAGATCTTATGGGGAAGTCATCAAGCAATTTTTTCCAAAAGCAATAGTTCCAATGACCACGAAGTTAGAAGCAAAAAAATATATAAAAAAATATAGACTTAAAAGACATCAATAATATTAAAACAGAAAATGTGTGAAATTTGTGCAAACTGTGTCTCCGCTCCTCCATCGTGCTCTGAGGATGAGGTGGTGGAGTACACAGTTCTGTGATGAGGTATTATGAGTGCATTAGTGCAGGGAGGGAGAAGGGAGGCAAAGGTGATCCCATCAAAGCATTTTCGGTTACTCAGAGATGTTTTACTCTAACTAACGTAACAACATCAATGTTATTTGATGTGCACCGATGGATGCGTCTGGAAGCCTAGCAAGTAATGCAAGTACTGTTTTAGTAGATTCACCTTAAACGTCACCACCAAGTGCAATATGATGAAACTGAATTCTGCTTGATAAGCTAGTTCTACAGCACTTCCATAGTTTTGCTGTATTTTACACCATCATATATATTTTGGGTTTTTTTGTTGAACCAACTACAATTAAAATTGAAGAGAAAATTTGTGGAGAGAATCATGGTTTTCTTCTAAATTCCCAGAGTATCTAGTGACACATATGGTGCTGACAAACACACCAAAAAGAAAATTTACTGGTTTTAGAATCTGACTGTCATCAGTATTTCTGTGGCAGATTTCTGGCATTCAGAAGGCCCTGAAACGTCTCGATTCAAATGGCAGATATCCTGAAACTGATGCCACAAGTATCCAAATTAGCAGATGACATCATCTGGCTTTTACCAAAAACCCGGTTCAGAGCAGGAAAAGTCATACTCTGAGCTAAATTTCCACACAGGATTTAGTGCACCAGAGCATTCCAGCTGTCTGTCACAGGAAAATTTCAAACGTTTCCATTGGTTGTCTAAATTGCTTGTTTTCAGTGGCAGCGTTTTTGAACTGCCACCTTGAAAACAGACGGATAATTTAGAGCATTTTGCATCAAGCATTGCCACCTTGGACAAACAACTGCCCAGGAACAGTAGCTTGGACTGCAGCAACTCCCCTTCAACACACACACACACATATATATACACATTCTGGACTTGCATAATAAACAGACGAGCAGGCCTCAGAGTGCATATCAAGACAGAACACACACTGAGGGGGAAGTTACATGCGACATTCTTTCTCTTCCCTGAGAGAGATTTACACTCACACCCTGTATTCCCAGGTACACACAGATACACACACGCACATACACATACATACAGCCTGGGACTGCGTCAGCAGTGTCGACCCCAGTCACATATCACGAATACACCGCTGTGTGTTTGGGAGTCTAAATGTGGGTCCGTGTGTGTATGGAAGCCATTCTTATAAACCCAGTTGGACAGCTAAGATCAACAAATATGAGTGGGTGGAACAGTGTGAAGGGAAGTCCACTGCGTTCCCCCCTACACAATATTGTTCTATGTATTAGTTCAAATTCTCCACCAAGCTTCACCGAATGGGTGGGGTTGAACTGAGACAGGCCAAGAACAGGGTGCAGCTCTATTAGGGGGGCTTCTAACAACCAGCAGATGACATGAGTGGAGTGAGGACAAACACACAGCCCTCTTTGATAGAGTTGGAATGTAACTTTAGACTCAAGCACCTGCATGTCATTGCTGGCTTTTCTCATCTGTCTAAACAATAGCCTCAATAAGCTGTGGTCTATTTGCCTCAATAAGCTGTGGTCTATTTTGCTGCAAACAGCAGTAAGTTAAAGTTACAGGGTGCTCACACAAAATGCAAATCAGACTTTTTTTGCACGACAAAATATACGAAGTCCATGCATAGCCACAGGAAGCTGTGAATTTGTACTGTGAATGATATATCAATGATGTCATTAGTGTGATGCAATCATTTCTAGCTCTGTAAAAGTTGGAAAACTTCAACTCTACATACCTCCTTAGATAAACAAATAAAGGAGGGCGTTCAGATCAAGTAAACAAGGAAAATGGATCTGGTAAGTTATGAAAATAGATCTTTTCCTTAATTTCAACTACTGGTTGCTCTTCGCAGGACTCCAACGATTGACGCAATTAAATTCAAACTATCTCACAGTACAAATGCATGCACGTTAAGTGTTTAGGTATACAATGTTTATATTTTACTTATTTCTGTTTCGTGTCATCTTCACTGACGCCATTATTCAAGATCAACTTCAAGATAGACTTTATGCCATAAAAAGACAACATACCGATCAATGACAGCAAACAGCACAACCATGACCCCGATACTGTGTTGGTTCATAGAACGTAACCCGCAGTGTCCAAGTAACCATATTCCAGATACATGTTCAAACTATTAGTATATAAATAAGTACAGTCAGTCATAAAAATAAATACAGTCCTAAGAAATATCAAAAGATAAATAAATAGCATCAAATGCTGAAACTACTCAAACTATCAGTTCTGTCCCAACCCTAGATGATAGTATCACCCATGTCAAGGAGTTCATGGTTTCAAATGCGTTTGTAGTTCTTCGTTCGTTAGTTTATTTTTTAGCGGGATTAGACAAGACCTGCAGGAAGGATGGCAACAAAACGTGGAAGGATGTTGCATTGGCAGGAAAAGACACAACCACCTTTTGTTGCAGAAAGCAGACAATAAAGGATGTTGTTAGCACTTTCTTTGAGACCAGGTACTTTTAACCATCTATGCAGAAAGTGCTTGTGGAATACTCCAAGTCCTTATATGGAATAAATGAAAAATAATTATCTATTCAGAAGGTTTACAAAACATTTCCAGGTCTAGATTAGTAGATAGGCTCTTCTACTTTATGTGCTAGACCATCAACTACAGCCATTTCTGACAAACTGAAACCCATACAAATATTTTCTTTTAAATAACCGGTAACTGCATAGGAATATTAAACTTCTTTCAGTAAGATTTTTTTTATTATTCATCAGCCACTGAAATCAAATGATTCTATACAAATATTGGATGCAGCCCTACTGCTACCAACCAGTGACTCCATATGAAGTACCAGTAAGTAGCAAAGAATTCTGTAATTTCTACTTCTTTCAGGTCATGACTTAGACATTGATCTGCCGCAAAGCACCATGGGAGCTGTTAGTCGCAGTGCTAAACACGCAGTCATTGGTTGCCTGATTGCTGTCTGATCCTGTGAGGTCAGGGAGGGTTACTTCCCATGTGATAGGCTGAGTGTGGGGAAAGTGGGCTCTGATTGACAGGTAGGAGAGCATATCAGCTGACTGAGAAGACAACATGACCCAATCGAGGCACGAGAAGAGAAAAAGGGGCAAGGCAGGGAGGAGGTGAGCGGGGCCTCTGAGGGATTAACACGGTCTGACAGGCTGGCTGGGACAAACACACATTCACGCCCGCACACACACAGCTGGTAGGGCGAGCTGCAATGCTGAGCACACACAATACAGTGCTTGTTTTAGAAACAAGAGGAAAGAGAGAAAAGATAGATAAGAGAGAGGCCAAATCACAGAGGAGGAATGTGATGGAGGGAGAGAGGGAAGAGGGCAGCGTTATGAACCACAGGTGCTTCCCAGCTAACAGGGAGAGAAACTCCCACTGCGTCAGTTAAGTACATTCCATGACTGTACAATTGTATTTCATTTCCAAAGATGTCTGAAGCCGTCTACTGCGACGCACTTTTAACCTGGCTGAACAATATCTCACTGCACTCAAAAGTACATTATTCTAGTTTGGAAAAATTCCCCTAACATTCCCCGATTCCCACAGAAAATCTATCAAGTTACCTGACCTTCTCTGTCTGGAATCCACCGTTCAAAACTCCATTTGCATTCCAGGCATTCCGTTACCAGTAAGGGCCTTAAAACTTTGACATATTACCCTGTTGGATCCTCACAAACTCATGAAACACGCACACACCCACACTATGCTGATGTGTTATCCTGGACTGCTTAGAGTGGCTTCTTTAAAAGGAGCAATTTACATATATTGATTCGACTTTAAATGCATGTTAAGAGAAATTTAACTGCTTCCGAAGCAGAGCGACGCTCCTGCAAGAAGATCAAGTTTTATTCAAAGAAACCTGTCATTTAAGAAGGAAACTATTATCTAATAAAATGTGTGAGTAAAAATAACAGAAATGGATGACTTCCCATGTATTATTACTCATTTCTGTTTACCGTAATACTATTTCTCAAAGTTTCTAAGAACCCTTGAAATGCGTGGCGGGGATATACTTCTGAGGCAATTGTGCATTAGCTGGCTAAATGTTTTTCTCAGGTCTCTGTGTATAAGTTGTAGTACTGAGTAACCAACCTAGTTAAAGATATGCTTGATGACACATGCAGAAAAACAGAAACTACCTGCATAGCTGTTTAAGTGCTTCACAATAGTCGGCTACTGCTTCTTAACTAACGTCTGAGGAAGCAGAGATTTCAGAAAAGGGACTTTACTGAGGGTTATGACTGTGATTCATATTAAGTCAATCCATGGAAAATGCTTTTCCACCCAAAATCCACATACAGCCGATATCCCTGTGCCGGAGGCTGGCGGAGACTGACGTCCTATTATGCTGAAGAAACAGTGGTGATAAATATCCTGGCTGTCCAGCCTGACCTCATCCTTCTTTTTAACAGGCAGCAGCCAATAGACCAAGGCCAACTGCATTAATTACCGTGGGTCCAGTGAGTGATGTGGCTGAGCAGAAATGCTGAAGAGAAGAGCTCACGCCCAACAACTGAAACATCTTGATTTCAAAAATGTGAATTTAAGAACCAAGAGCAGCATTGTGCCCCGCCCACTATCACACTGGAAGAAAGAGTGCCACAGCACACATCAAAACTGAAGAGTATCAAATAGTGGAAGCAGAGAAATTACAGACTTGAGCCAGTTAGAAACAGCTTCTGTAACAGAACTGAAGTTAACACAACCAAGAACCTGGTTTGCCGATGGAAATGAGACGCTCCTTCCTGCACGTTTGTGTGTGTGTGATAGAGAAGTGCCATAAATCTGCTGGACAGGCTATAACACTTGTGGTCGTGATCTTTAGCCCTTTTTTCCTGACGAATCACTGTGGAGTGATTACTAACACATATGCACACACACACGCCATTTGGCCATGAAATGGGACATACAACACATTTGCAGCTTCAGCTGGTTGTGCTGATAAGCAGATGCTTGGCAGAAATGCACGGAGGCACAGATGACACAGGTGGACGAGAACTCTCAGACACATGCAGAGTTCAAATTATCTCAGGCCTGCAGAGTGTTAGCAGGAGCAATAGGAGGCTGGAAATGCAGCTATACTGTTTTTACCGTGGCTGGTGAAGAAAAGCTGAACAAGAGCAATGTAACTGTCTTTTAGGTCAAACTAGGCGAGTTAACTTTTAACAGCAGCAAGGGATGGGTACTGAGAACCGGTAATAAATTAGTACTGGTTATTACTTCTTACTCACAACACAAAGACAAAGAGTGATGCTATTAATAATTATTTCATTTCAATTCATTCCAAATCTGAACACATGAGGGGTATTTGACTTCTATAGCAAAAAAAAAGAAATGCTGGATCTAGTGTGACGTCCTCAGTGCAGCACAGCCACAGTTCAATCATTGGATGAAAGTCAAACAGCCAAGTCTAGCGCATTCACAGGAGCTTCCTCGTTAAAGATTTACAGCCCTCCACTACAGTGGAGGCCAGTTGGTTTAGGTATGCTCACCAAATACTAGCACTGGATAAAACGCTGATATTAACTGCGAGGTATCCTCCTCAGAGGCCTGAGTACAGCTGCGCATTCCAAAGTTAGGAGCTTGTTCGCGCCACAGACAGGCTTATGAATGTTATAAGTGTAAATGATGTTTGTGTTTGAACACATGGTATGATGAAGATCCACAGAGTAACACCAAATGATCACCGAGAGTACGTCATTATCTGCACAGACACTGTTTTGTTTACTTTTGTGAAATGGCACTTTACTGTGTGCCTTTAGTTGATTATGACAATGTCCAGTTTTTGATGGTAATAAAAAAAAGTTTTCAAAAGCAGCCTTTATTATATGCAGGCATTGTTCTGGAAAAAAACATTTTTTATCTCCCATTTATTTTATCAGTAAAATACCACTGAGATTAATAAATAACTTTTTTCAAGAGCGTCCCGGCCAAGACAGGCAGCCAGTTTTTTTTATCTTTGGCTATGGAGAGTCTATAAAAAAAAAAAAACAGTGAAGGTATAACAATAATGGTGTTGCACCAGCAACCGAAACAATGCCACCGTCATCTAAAACGTTGGGAGTGAAAGCAGGTCGTTCCACTTTTCAACCATTATTGACAAGAGTTATCAGTGGATAAAACATTATTGCTTAAGACATTAAGCTCAAGTTAACAGTGTCATCAAGAAATGTTATTACCCAAGACTAGAGAAACTGTGAGATGGTAATCCGCTTGAGCTACAAACTAGTATTAAGAGAGTGTGTTGATTACATGGCTCTGGCATTCACTTGGTTGAAGGGTTGCCTTTCACCTGCTAAATGCTTAGTTTAAAAAGAAATGTTAAATAAAAAATTGCATTGCTCAGTAGATTTTGCTATACTGCGGGATAGTTTAATCCAGGGTTCCCACTAATTTGTTATACTCTCATGTTGGACCCCCTATTGTCACTAAGTCACAGACAGTCACAGACAGGATATGGTTCGAGATGTGTCCTAGCAAAATGCTAGAAATGGTAAACATGCAAAGATGCATAGTCTTTAATTGGTAAGTTGATGAAAAGGTTCCATTGTGTCATTTGCAGGAAGGGGCATTGAAGTCACTCTGAAATTAGCCATCTCTTTTCCTGTCCCATCAGAGTGACAGGAAAACGCTGCTCCAGGGATTGATGTTTGCATTAATCTGATCCCTGATCAGTCTAAGCTAAAGGATCTGTGTGAGAGAGGTGACATTATTAAAGTGATGTATATCGATAGCAGCCAGCTAGCTAGCTATTTAGTTTTTCTGAGAGTTAGTAAAGCTACAACCTCCAGATTTCACCTACCCTACTTTACTTACAAATCCAATAAACATAAGGGACCGGTAGGAAAAAAAAACTACAACATTTTGTGGAAAAAGTTCAAAGTATCAAAAGTTCAACCACCTCATATTGAGCTTACATTTGGCCATGATTGAGTCTGCTTATAGCCCTTACGTCTTCCCATTTACTTTTGAATACGCTACTGCAACACCTCCACCAATGAAAGCAGATTGCGCCTCGTTACAGGGACACCATGCCCTTTTTCTTTCAGCATGAGTAATCGTGACAAAATGAAAACGTAGCTTTAAATGCACCACAATATGCCTTTAAACAAAAGCAGTCCTCCCTAAAATGTTATTTTTTCTGAGGAAATACGGAAGTAATGCCAGCTAATAATGCCCTTTCATTAAAATAGTGTTATTACTCCAAAAATATTGCATACAGATCATTAAGCAGCGTTGATTTTACATAGCTTCAACTTCCAGTTGTGTCATCTTGTTTACGTGCCAAATTTTCTCATGACATTTCATGAAGCTTAAAAACAGGATCAGCTGACTTAGAGTGATATTCTCATTTTCTTAGGACTTTCACTCGTTGCACAAAGTGGGGGGGAAAAGTTTTTCTGCTGTTGATAAGCTGATTAAGATGATACCAAAAGCGAGATCCGGATCAAGGGAGAATACAAGAAGAAGCGATCATTTACCCCATCCGATGAATGTTCACGTGAAATATTAGAAAATGTCAGGCCCTGCAGCGAAGCATTACATTTTTCTAAAAGACAAAAACCCCTATAGCGTTATAAAATTCACACTTCTGATACCATGTGAGGATGGATTGTTTTTATTGTTTTGGAAACTGCTGTGTGTGAGTGACAGGCACAAAGAGATACTGGGGCTTCTAAAGAGTTGTATTCTGTGCTCATCCTAGCTGCAGCATTGCCATGGTTACACAGCCAGCTAGTGGCCACATGACATCATGACGGAGACAGAAAGAGAGAGAGGGAGGGAGGGAGGTCATGCCCAATGAGCACACAGAGGGACAACACAAACAGAGAAATGCACAGATCGGTTAGCCACTCAGTGTGTGTGTGTGTGTGTGTGTGTGTGTGTGTGTGTGTGTGCGCGCGTGCGTGCGTGCGTGTGCCTCCAAGGTATCGTAGTTGCAGCTGAGGCCAGCGAATCTTCGAACCACGCCTCCAAATTCATGCTTCGAGATATCTTGCTACAGTATCCAGCTATTACAGAGAACAGGTACAAAAGAGTGAGATGCTGTCTTTTTTTTTTTTTTTTACATTTTGAATCAATGTCAGACACTCAGTAATCCCTTTCTCTCAATTGTGACAGTGTCACCCTTTCACTTTACTCACTTTCTTGTCATTGAGCAATTTGACATTTCCGTAATGGTCTGATACCATTTCACGCAAGAGCAAAATGGTCTTGGATGAGACTTTTCTCCTCATGTTATTCACTTGCTTTCATTATGTGGATATTATTTATACTTAGGCAAGTATTTATGATTTATACACAGCATATATAAATTGGTCTACATTCAAAGATATTTCCATACCTAATCTGCAGTATAGATGGATGAACAATTGCCTCTGCAAGGTATCTGGAACCTTGTTCTCAATTAAAAGGCTGCTAATAGGTACGCTATCTTAAAAAACATCATGCCTTCGTGAAACAATGGAGAAATAACGTGGGACATGAAGAAGGAGTTTAGGTGTGATAAGAGACATATACTCCCGTTTCTGCTACGTGATATTAGCTCCCCGGTTACTCAGTAGTCTTCCTAAAACACTAAACGCCAAGTTAGTGATTGGGTTCGCGCTTGGCTCAGGAAAGCTAAAGCTAATTTTAGCATTTAGCCCCTTCCATAACCCTCTAATTTAGCGATTTTTGCTGCAGCTCATGTTATGAAATAAAATGCTGGAGAATTGACGAACTTCCGAAATGAGATCGTATATAAGTCGGAATCGAGATCGCAATCTTTCTGACATTAATTGCGCAGTTTCTGTGAAACTGTAAATCATGTTTTAGGAATCCATCAATATCAGTCTCAGATAGAAATACAAAAACAAAGGAAAATGTACCGCGCACTGTTCATTTTGGACGCCGCAGCAATCTTGAAATAGCTGCTAAAATAATTTTAGAAAGTCTGATCAAACATCACTCAGAAATCAACCTAATCATTCCAAACCAAACCACAGGAAATTCAGTATCTCCACACAGCAGACTCTTCCTGCCAACTTCCTGATTCCCATGAAGCAGGGAAAAGATAGGGAGTGGCGACTGATGTCATGGTGAGGCTGCTCACATGCTACATTCAGGTTCCATAGGAAAGTCTATAAGCATCCTGATAATAAATAACTTTTACATCAAATTCAGTAGGTTTATGTTATCTTATAAATTCTGTAACAAAGGTAATCGTTGTTTCAGGTTAGGGTTCTGCATTTTAAGACAATGACTGCCATGCAGTTGAAATTATTTTCCCTGAGAAAACAAACAATCTGGTTCTTCTGAAACAAAAGGGTCTTAAAACTCTGCTGTTTCTCATGAATCTGGCCCACAGTAGAGCTAAACTGAAAAGGCTTCATTAAATCAATACTGTCATCACATCCAGATGAATAATGCATTATAGAGTTGAAGAATCATGAGTCTCACTGATTGTACTTTTGAATCAGGCTTTACATTTTTTTCTCAAGTTAATTCGGTCCCTTTGACAAAAAGTGTCAAAATAGCTCTTACGATTTTTCCTAAAAAGACTCCCCAGTGTAGAGTTGATACTCTATTAAACTAAGGCATGGTGTGCTATTCAGTCAGATGTGTGACATGCAACGTGGTTGTTTGAGGAGGCTCCACTCTCACATGCGACTTTTGGTATTTTATTGCACCATGCAGCGACAGGTGACGCCGGCTTTCTTCGTCCAGTGAGAAAATTGTTTCACAACATTTTTCTCTGGTCAAAGCTGCTAGCGTTTAAAGCAATTTATAACCTCAACAAAAAAAAACAGAGCAGACCAACAAATACATAAACTACCACCAGTCTGACAACCAAAAGTTTTGAATTCATAATAAAGAAGACGTGGTCAAGGTTAGTCGATTAAAAAACGAGACAAGATTATGTGAAGAAATATCTCACATTCCGAGATAACGCTGCTCTTGTCTTCCATACATGGAAGTCTAGCTGTGGCCAACTGGTAATAAAACCAGGAAACAAGATTTGATAGATAATTAAGTCTACCTTTGCTGCGTCATATATACACTATCATGTCCATTTAAAAATTTTATTCTTTTCAAACTCCGGCCAACACCTCACTACAGGATAATCTATAAGTTGATAAAAAAAAAATAAAAAATCAGGCAGCAGTTTGAATGTAAATGAATCTAATAATCTAAAGTATTATGAAACAGGCTAAAATAAGTAATGCCGATTTTGAGAGGTCAGTGTTCAACTCAACTCAAGAGTGCAGAAAAGCCTTTTTTCCCCTGATTAGATCTGCAGGTAGATTTACACGATTTGGTAACCAATCATGTTAAAATCACCTTTACACAGGAAGTGACCTGGTGATTTAACCACTACATCAAAATGCCCTCGCTGAGAAAAACATTTAGTGAAATATATGTAGGATCTGCCTAATTAGCTGTAACTACTAGCTGAATAGTTCCAACTGCTAATTATAACACTGTCACAGCCACCTCTGTATACTTAATTGTACCACCTGATACACACTTCTTGATTGCACGGTGAATGAAGGCCTTAATGAGTAGATAATTGGAGTCACCTTACAGATGCACGTATCATCCAGGTTCTACTGTACACAAGGACTTCTTGTCATATAGAATGCATATTAGTCTGTACTATTATTGTTTTAGATAAGTGACCCAACACTTGTTTGTTGCTAGTTTATGGCTATAGCTTGTTAAGAATGGGGCTTAACACATCATACCAGAGCTTGTACATAAAAATCTGTAATTAAATTGTCATACAAATCAGCTATCATGTTTAAACTTCTTGGATAGAGTTCAGATTGAACAAACTTTCTTAGTTGACGTATAGTCTAAATTCGACCACACTGTGATTGGCACTAGTCTGACCTGAATTGGAGAACTTAATGCTTATTTCATGTGGTCACAAGAGGAGGTGCACGGATTGCATTTTCTTGGCCCATTACAATTACCGACGACTGATAAAGTCTGACAGTCTGATAATGATTTTGGCCGACTCAGATTAATTTTTTTGAAAGTTTTTAAATAATAATTGACAGCATACATACATATTGCATGCATATTGCATATTGTCGAGTTCAAAGTCACGGACACACACCGTCCCCTGTGGGGTCCCCCAGGCCATCAGCACCCAGACCATCTGAGGGCTCCACAGACGACTGACACATTTAAAAAAGGACTTAAAACTTTCCTTTTTAGCAGAACCTATAACTTTAATTAACATTGCTGCTTTTTGGTCAGGCTTTTATATAGTTATAATTTTATTTTTTATTGATGCTTTTATCTGCTTTTACTTTGTAGCACTTTGAGATTTGATCCAAATGTAAAGTGCATTATAAATTAAATGTATTATTATTATTATTGCAGGCTCGCGGCTGGCTCTGCGCTTTCACTAGCTTTAGCCGATTCGCCAATGTTGTTCCTCAAAGTGATTAATTTTCAAGTGTCTGATTAAGTTTGTTGTCCAGACCGTTTTCGGGGTTGCTCCTCCACAGCTGATTTTGGCCATACAGGTATTAAAAATTGTGAGTTTTATGTTTTTTTTCTTCATTCATGGTGAAAGATTTCCAGGCTGGTGAGATGTTTGTAGCCACAGTAGCTGATGCTTGGTGTGTGTGCAGTGCATGCGTGTAACCGGCACAGAATATGCCAGACTGAGACTGCTCGGCCGACGCCGATCATATCAAAATGAGTCTCCCAGCACCGATCAATCGGCAGGCCAATTGGTCGGTGCACCTCTTGTCACAAATGCATGTGATTATAAGATTAGCATGGTTCATTCTCACAGTACAACTCACCGACAGCAAACAAGCATTAGCAATACTTAAACCAAATACATATTATGTAATATCTGTCTAATAATATCCACTGTACTCTTTTTATGCAGAGTGAACCTAGAAAGTGTAAATAAAAAGTGAACCTAAATAAAATTTGTATTCATACAAAAGAAAGTATGGTTGTGACTGTATTCAAAATTCAATGAAAAGTCCAAATCTGTGTTTATTGAAGTCCAACAAATGCCATACACTTCTGCCAATAGTGAGTCCTAAATGTGACAATAGGGCCTGTTATGTTATGTTATAATCAGGCCCACAGCAGGGCTTACCCAGTTCGGTTTGTAAGATTAAAAAGTTTGAGAACCTTTGCACCAGACTTATCAGCCATCCACAGCTAATCTTATCATACAAATGATCTCACTGCTCTCTGTGGCAGTTTGTTTGGATATTCCAAAATTATACATTGTCACTTGTCAGATATGCGGATCTTCTGTGTAGAAAATCAAAAGTAAAACCAGTATCAATAACAGATCAAAATGTGTATTTTTTAAGAAACATGGATTCTTCATGCACAACCACACTCAGAGGCAGTCTAGACAGTGTGGTGGACACTTGTGCAGCTTGGGGGCTATACCAGCTGACATATGGGAAGGGTGTGGTGCTGCAAGGAAGGCCTTGCATCTGCTTATGTTTAATCATGTCGTACTGTACTAACTCTGAGCGGTCCTCAGCAGCAATGCCGAAGCAATGCTTCTTGTTGATTGAGAGAATTACAGGCTTGAGAACTACAGGACTGGGTTAATCATTCCTCACAGAATGGGGAGGCTGTGAGTGTGCAGTACTCAACCCTGTCTAACGGCTGGCCAGCTTCAATCCTGATAAATTAATCGGCTCAAGAAAGGAGGAGAAGGGACCCCGTGCACCACCTCCCCCTGCACCCTTATCCAAGGAGCGGTGGGGGTGGGCTACCCGCCTAAAAACACTGCATCCAGCCAATCAGTAACAGAAATAAATCAGAACCACCTAGCCATGAGATTTATAGTTAGGTGGATATTGACTAACTCCTTACTGACTAGAAAGATCACACAGTCCTAGCATTTCTCTGAAGGCTAGTTAGCTTAAGCCTGAAGGGAGGGGTGCCTTGTCCTGCCATGCTGTTAGTAAACAACCACACCATGAGTCCAGACGGCCAATTTAATTACTGCATTGCTCCTCAATATGTTGCAGGGTCAAATTATTGCCGGTCAAACAAGCAGCTCGTTTCCAGCTAGCCACAGTGAGGACAATACAAAAGCGACATGACATGATCAGGACAGAGACGCTGTTTTGTCTCCTAGTCTGGTTACATCTGAGCAGTGATCGCCCAACCTGCTGTATGTATTTACACCCAGATTGTTGCTAATACCTTAAGCTTTTATCTATTTGTCCTGCGTATCAAACAACCTCAACGTGATATTGGGTTTGTCAGCCATTGCAGCCACTGCTGCAAGCCAGTTTAAACAACAGAGACACACAGTTAACATACACATAGTTGGATGTATACTTACTATGTTTGCAACTCATTTAAATAATAAGTATGTGTGGACTGCGTCATACATAACTCAATGGCTGAGTGTATGTTTATTCTACAGGTAATGATCTCGCTAACTAGCTAGCTAACCCGATACGTGCCGTAGTCTTGTATTGGAGACTATCAGCCAAACGTCATTAAAAATCTGGCCATTCAATGTTTTCTTCCTTATTGCACGAGTACACACTTTCCGAGAAGGAAATCTCAAGATATTCAATAAGTCACTTTATATTCATTTAAATTTCGGCATCCGTAAATTGCTCAAAAGATAAACTGTTCCTATTAACTATCAACTTTGAGATTCTCTTCTGTGTGGCCAGCTAACTTAGTGCCCAATTATACAGTAGCTGTATGCGGTAGCTTGTAGCAAGCTAACGTTGCGTTTGTGTCAAATATTTCTAATATAAAATTTTGGCACAATATTGTGTTTGTCTGGAGACAAGTATTTACTCTGCCAATCGTTGAGACGTGAAAGTTAGATTTATTTAATAAAACAAATGCCTAATATAGTACACTGTGCGTATATTACGAGATAGTAAATCGCCAGATTTTTCAATGGAGTTTGGCATTCATTTTCTCCGTGAACGTACGTGAACGTAGCACCGAGCTAACCATGTAAACCATGCTGTCCACAACAGCCCACCTTCCAACATTTCAAAGTGTCAACCCGTTGTAGTTTTACGATTTCGCATTCACATTGGAGAGGCCTGCCGATCAGCGGCCTCTCCTGCTACTTGTAGGTGGTCCCCTGGCGTTACCTCTGTGGGCCGGCTGATTTCGAACAGGTCGAGCCGGTTGGCGTTCCAGTGGTTGATGATGTCGGCCAGTTTCCTCCTCTCCTCCTCCCTGCTCCCCGACATGGTGGACACCCTCGCTGACCCTCTCAATCCGTCTGTACTGTTATTAAAACTTCCCGTAACGTTAGTCCACAGGAGGAGAAAAGCAGAAAGCAAAGGTTCCGGTCTTGTGATTAATCGCCACTAGTTCGTCAGCGCTGTCTCTCGGCTCACCGACCGACCTGCTGTCTCTGATCTGTTTCTGCTTCGCCTTCGCGGCTAGCTTGTGCGCGCTCCCGAGACACTTTGGATAATTGTCTGTGTACGCGCAAAACTGTTAACTATTTGAGGTCCAGTGATTGTGATTCATGACGCTGCTTTTAGTTAAAAACAAGAATTTAAGAGTATAATGCAGTATTTTTTACCATTACCTAGCTTATTAAAGTTTTAAAAAATGCAAAAAAAGCAATCATTTTTATTTTTTAACGCATACAAATATATACATAACTTGTGCACACATTCAGATTTAAGCACACAAAATTCACTGAATATAGTCAGATGAATGTTAACTGAACAACAGTTTTTGAAAGAGGCAAGAAATTACTTATTGTTTCTAGCTTTTCCCTCTCAGTAAGACTGAGTTCCTGTGAGCCTGTATTCGTGTGTGTTTGTGTGTGTATGTGTGTAAATGAGTTTCAGAGTGCCTCATCGCCAGCTCTCCTCATTATCAACACACGACTGTGGATGACTCTGAAAGGTCACCAGATATCTCGCAGATAGATGCGAGATGACAGAGTTGTAGTGGTGGTCACATCTACAGAAATAGTTGCGATACAGTGGCATTGTTAGTCATATTGGTTTCCCATACTCTCCCAGAGGAACACTAGCCTTCACTTCTTATAAACACATTAGTCACTACTGCTGAATTTGTGTGGCTGAGTGCTGCGCTGCCATCATGTATGAGTAATGAATAAAAAGGGCTTTTATCCCAACCAGCTGATCTAATGCCACTCTGTGCATTATGGATGCAGACGAACAACAACATATTTGCTAAAGTAATTCTTAACTCAACATCGAACAATGAGGAATGAAGTTGGACTCGGAAAATGTGTTTGAAAGTTTAAAAAAATATATATATAAGGTACTTATACTACTACTATTATTATTATTATTATTATTATTAATATTTTTATTGTTGTTGTTGTTAATCTGTCCCACTTAGAGATATCTTCTTTATCTTATTAATGTCTTATTATATTTTCTGCCTGGCATGTGGCTGGTGGCTTTGATGTCTATGTGACATGTAATTTGATTTCTTTGATGTCTTTCAGGCATGTGACTTGATGTTTTTGATGTCTTTATAACATGTTATTTTTGATGTCTTTGAGACATGTGACTTGATGTTTTTGATGTCTTTGTGACATGTGACTTGATGTTTTTGATGTCTTTATAAAATGTAATTTGATGTTTTTGAGGTCTTTGTGACATGTGATTTGATGTCTTTGATTCTTTGTGACATGTGATTTGATGTCTTTGATTCTTTGTGACATGTGACTTGATGTCTTTGTGACATGTGACTTCATGTTTTTGATGTTTTTGCGAGACAATAAAAATATTTGTAATACATTTTGTCACTTAACTTTATTGCAGCATCAGTAACAATCTAATATTTGTCATATATAAATTAATACAACACCAATCAGTCATAACATTATAAATACTGACAATGAAGTCGGAAAAAACTTCTTTCTCAAGATCTACATGTCTTTTTTGTACGAAGGTTATGATTCTGGCTCTGGGAAGTACTTTCCCGTTGTTGTATTCATTCCTGTAAATGAGTAAAGAAAGTCATTTTTTGCTGCGTGCTATGAGATGTGTCTTCTGAACTCAGCAGCAGACGTAAAAAAAACGCAAGAGGAAACCAACTACAGCAGATAACCCTGCCACATCCTGTATCTGCGGTTGTATGATTGTTTCAGTCACCACACAAACACTCAGAAATCACAGACAGACGTTGGAAGGATTTTTTTACAAATCTGTACTAAACTGCACCCATATTCTTACAGCCAGTGTCTGAGTGTGGATATTGTATTCATTGGTCATTACTGGTGAGTGGAGGAGTCCATTTGTCTGTCATGTTCTGATAAACAGCCACTGAGATCATCTGCTTTAATCGTTTACTTTTATGCATTTCTCACAGTCGGAGATGAATCACACGCTGGTACGCCCTATCAGCTATTTTGTCTGGACCAACCCTCTCTTATCTGTTAGTTTTTTAAATAAATGGTGGTAAATTGTAAAAATGCAGCCTGCTTTACGCCTTATCTTACTTAAAATAACAGTCCGAGCAGATTGCCCGATCTTTCTGCTGGTAAAAAGAACAAATGTTAGATTGGAGTTGTTGCAAAAAAAAAAAAAAGGCAAAGATATTATAATAAGATCTACAAAAGCAAAAAAAAACAAACAAAAACCTGATAATGGAAGTCAAAAGAAGAAGCTCGGCACGCTCGGTGCTTTATCACAGAGATAATGACCAACAATAAGGACATGAGTCTTGTGTTGGGTTTAAAATACATGGATTAAGGAATAAAAACTCTCATGTATATTAAAATAAAGGAATAAAGTGCATGCAAATATAAAGAAAAGTGAAACAGTAGAGGGAATTCATGAAAACAAGGACGCTGGATAGTGAACAAAAGAGTTAGTGGTGGTCACAGTTTTACAGGAAAATAATTATATGTCTTCTAAGGAGCTACACAACTTGAGCCATGCGTGTCCATAACGGATTTGGTTATTTATTTTAATGTCAATTAGCCGAGAAGAGTGAGACGCGGCATCTTGACTTCAAATTTAATCATGTGCTGGTGAGCAGGAGTGCTACTTGTTCCATTTAGCATGATTTATCATTCATCTTTGTGTGTGTGTGTGTGTGTGTGTGTGTGCTGTCCTCTAAAGGGTACTGAATTTATGGTTGTCATGGTGGATGGCCGCCTTTTTAATCATCAAATCTATATGCTGTGTAAAAAAAAACACTGTTTGGTCAATAAAGGGAAATACATGCAGAAATTATAGAGAGAGCCCAGATGGAGGTGAGAATATAAAGCAAGGAAGGGCAAAAAGTAGAGCTAGAGGCTTATCATAAAATCTAATTGAAAGATTGAAACCATAAGAAAATGGAAAAAGGGGAACGGAAAAGATGGGGGGGGAAGAACAATGATGAGGAAGAGGAGTGTCTGACCTTATTTGAAGTTTTTGGCATGTTTCTGCCTTATCACACTGTCCATTAAACAAACCGCAACCTTGACATAATCTTTATCCCACTGATTTTCAAGGGGGGAAAAAAGAATATCCTTAGGCAAGGAAGATTTATGTCACTCAGATTATCATCAGTGGAACATGCTTCTAATAAAGAAGAAAGAATGTTGTGAGGGAATATGAAGAAAACTGATTTTTCTCCTCTGAGACACCTGTGGAATACAAAAAGGAACTAGGGGAGGAGAGGAAACCACAATCGGAGCTAAAATATTGTTAAAGGAATGTTGCGCAAATATGTCGTCCAGAAACAATGCAGCAAGAAACTGGAACATGTTTTTTTTGTCTTTCCTTTTAGACAGCTTTGAATTTAATCCACGTCGGCCGTCCATTCAATCCCATAGAATGAAAGGAATTTGATTGAAGCCGCTCAAAGGTGAATGGCTGGCTGACTTTCTGGAGTTTACCTCGTCCAATTTCAGCTGGGATCAAGTCCAGTCTCTACAACCCTCCAGGAACGATTGCAATACTGTAATTACTGACTATTTCAGAAATGTTGAGTTGGTGTAAGGTAGCAGCCAGCGGATAACTTGAATGGTTTGAAGTAGGAGCAGCTGAGTTAATCTTATGACTTCATATTTCAGTCCATCCAGCTCTCAGTAGTAACAAATGTCACTTTCCCAAAATTCTATCTATGTATCTGATCTAGAGGAAACATGAAATTATCCAACTCTTTCTGTTTGTTTTGTACGGAAGCATATTAGTGCCACATTTGGCTATCTAAACCTTATCTGGAATTCTGTTTTTATTCTCAGATTTATGATTTCAACTCAGAATTCTGACTTTAGAATTGAATAGAATTAAATGTTATGAAATGTTATGGTCATTGTTGCAGAATAATGAAAGGCAGTTCAGCAGCTTTTGTTTTGGCTCTTGGCAGCATGCAAAATAAAAAAAATACAATTTGGGCACAAGGAAAAAACGCTGAGAATTAATTCAAAATTCTGAGAATTAATTCAAAATTCCGAGAATAAAGTCAGAATTCTAAGTTTCATACGAATTTCCAAATGTGCAATTTTATTTCTCCACCGTCACAACCTCCACATTTAAAAGTAAAGGTCACAGATTTATATTTATCATCTAACAGCACAGAGAATAGAATCAGAACAAGTTTTTTTTTGTATGTATTGAGTTCCCATGGTTACGTGTGAGTACAATGTAAAATGTTTTTTTACAATTTTTTTAATTTCTTTCAAATTACGGTGCAACATTATCGCGTTTCAGCCGAAGCATGAGCAGCAAAATGCAAAAAAGTCAATAAAGATATAACGAAGCTCTCATCACAACACACCTTAGAACAACATGGCACAAACTGAAAGATACACTTGAGTCCTCTCTCTGTGACATCCCATATAAAAGCATGAGAACCTTTTATTCTCTATCGAATGTAACATGTGATCACAACAGGTTTCTCTCTGCATGTCGCCATGATTCACTCTGTTATCTCTCAATGCACCTTTCTTTTCCACGCTCCGTTCCCACCAAGAGAAACATGCATTTCTCCCCCTCAGTGCAACAGGAAACATCTGTATGGCACAAGATGCCATACAGGATAGGAGGAGAAAGTATTGTATGAATTTTGAAGTGTGAACAAAAGCTGCGGGCTCTTACCCCAGAAATAACAGTATGTGTGCAGTACAGCCTGTTGTATCCCTCGCGTATGCTAATGGATCATTCTTTTAATGGATGCTGGACATATTTGACACTAACAACCTGGCATACATCATGTGCTGTGGGCAGAAGCAGAAGCGTCTCTGCTGTTTGCAGATGATGTGGTTCTGTTGGTAACTGATCTCTGGACTGGGGCAGTTTGCAGCTGTTGTGAGAGTCAGCAACTCCAAAACTGATGCCATGGTTCTCCGCCGGATAACGATGGATTGCCCCCGCCGTGTTTGGTGTGGGTTCCCGCTTCAATCGGACGAATTGAAGAATCATGGCGTCTCGTTCTCCAGTGATGGGGAAACGCGCCGCGATATGGAATCGCCATTTGGTGCCATCAGACTTCGGATCTCCCTCTAACTCCTCCACACACTCCAAAAAACTTACATGTGCAATAAGTACCTGTCAATATTCAACATTTGAAGTACTCCTTAACCCCCCCGAATAAATCAGAGATCAACATCATCTAAAAATAATTGTTAACATGGCCGCTCCTGGCTTCCATACTGCTATAATGACTGATAAGGACTATCTATGCAAAGTAGTGCTGCAGGTTCTACAGGGCTCTTACAGCATCTGTTGACCTTTCCTGTTGACTGAACATTCAGCGGGACGAAGCCGACTGAATTCCTCCTCTCGTTTTCCTCCACAGTGTCATCGTTTATCTGATACCCCATCTAATGTCAGGATCCCAACATTTGTATCCTATCTTATCGTTCATACAATGTCTATTTTATCTATGTTGTTCCCACCTGTGTTTGTGTGTTTGATTCAAATTTGTTTGCTTTCATAAAGGTCGCGTACCCAAGACTCTCCAACATCCTTCCGTGATGTAACGCAATCAGTTGCTCTTCCTGTGTGTCATCAGGTGACTGGACCTAAAGTCCGGCTGCCTATTGTCATTATATCTTCTCTGTTTCCTCTTCCTCTTGTTACATCCAAACCTTTGCTGCCATGTCTTTCCTGGTAAGAAAAGCATGTACTGGTAACTCATTTCACAACAATTCCACAATCTAAAGAATTTAAACAATTTTTGGGTAAATGCTTATTAAAAATCTTGTTATTAGCCAAAAAGAATTCCGATGCTACAGTTTTGTGGAGGAGAGATTCAGCTTAGATGAGCATATAGACTGAAAGCAGCAGTGGCGAAGAGCTAGAGAACAGATTAGACCAGGTTAGCTGTTTCCAATGCTAAGCTAAGCTAACCAATGCAATTATAAAATGTCTGCAATATACTGCTTTGCACGAAAATGCTTTGCTGTCATGCCAGAAAAATTAAAGAAAAAAATCAGTATCACATTTTACACAATTTTGATGTTATAACATGATATATATTAAGGACTAAGCTCAGCACCATGGGTGACCGGGCCTTCTGTTCTGCTGCCCCTCGTCTGTGGAATGCCCTCCCTGACCATCTGAGGGCTCCACAGACGACTGACACATTTAAAAAAGGACTTAAAACTTTCCCTTTTAGCAGAACCTATAACTTTTAATTAACCTTTTTGCTTTTTGGTCATGTTTTTATATAGTTATTATTATATTTTTTATCGATGCATTTATCTGCTTTTCCCTTTTAGCACTTTGTAGATTTGATCCAAATGTAAAGTGCGTTATAAATTAAACGTATTATTATTATTATTATAATATAATTTTTACGCCACAAAGTTTTCACATTTTTCCACAATAACTTTCACGTTATTGAAGTGATGCTTTTCATGTTTTAACGTAAAAATGTTCACCTTCTAAAATGAAATGTTAAAAAGTTTTCACGTTTTACAAGATCATTTTTTTCAAAAAAATTTCAAAAATTACGTTATAACGGAAACTTGTCACGTTATAACTGAAATTTATGTAAAAACTTGAACCTTATCTTGTTATAACGGGATACTGATATATATATTTTTTAATTTTCCCCCATGATTGACAGCAAAGCGCTTCCATAGCTTTGAATGAGACAACTGATATAGTTTTTGTTATCTATTCTTTTTAATTCTAATTATTCTATTCTATTCTATTCTATTCTATTCTGTTCTGTTCTATTCTGTACCAGGCTCTATGTGTAAAAAAAAATGCATCCATTAACTACCACATTGTTGAACAAGCTATAAAACTGCTCCAGACAAAAAGTGGAACACATTTTTCATTATTTCTTCTTCTCGCTGTGCTGCTCATCTGTAATCCAACCAGATGTATAATTTCTCTGTTGCCGTCTCTGCACTGATGAAGCAGCAGGCTAGAAACACACAAAAATCTAGGAGTGGAGATAAGAGCAGAAAAGGAAAGCGTGGGTGGAAGAGGAGAGGTGATCAACCCACAAAGAGATGCATATTTTCACAGATGTTCGGGGAGCTTGGGTTGGGCAGCGCCGTCATCGACAGGCATCTGAAAGAGAGATTAGCGGTTGTGTGGTTGCAGAATGGGGAATTCTTTTCTCAGAGTGGTTTCCTAGAACAGCTGCAGGGCTGTTTTGGGTTGAAACATGTTAACATTATGGGACTGGGCTGCAATAATCGAGTAAGCACATCCCCTGATTTCTAAAAATCAAACACGGTGAAGATGGCTGGTAATTATTCCGCTGTCGCTTCTGGGTTTTTTTAAATCAGGTACAGCAATATCTTTGTATCGGATTCTCTTTTCGGAATATATTAATTGTCTTAAAACCCTTTAATAAAAAAAAATAATTCTTCATTTCACTCAACACTCTACATTTTCCATAAAATGACAAATCATTTAGTAAAGCTTGTTTCTAAACAGTGAAATAAATCAGAATTTTTTATATTTTTTGAGTTATTTCAGTATAAAATTTTGTATGTTTTGGAACCATTTGGGCAAAAGCATGTTTTTATAAAAAGATTTGACCCTTATTTGACATTTTATGGTTGTATCTAGTTACATAATTCTGTTAGTAAGTCCTCGCATTCTATAATGCGCCAATTAAATCCTATTTATCAAATAGGATTTCCTTAACAGCCATGGTTAATACCTATTCAGTGGCTCCTTCGACCTGATGTGTCCCCCAAGGCTCCGTACTTGGCCCCTTACTCTTCAGCATATGCATGCTACCACTGGGTTAGATTATAAATAGGTTCATTTTTGGTAATTAAACCCCTTTTGTCTTTTTAAGATGTTTTTTCGTCTGTGGTTAATTCGGGTCAGTTAGGGCCACTTAAGTAAAAGACAAGCCTCGAGACATGAACACTCCCACATCGTCAGGATGGATGAATTGGCCCCAAATCCTCCAAATATCCTGTTGTATAGGGCTCGGATTTTGTACCTTTGTCGGGGTCCCGACTGCAAGGATTCCAACGATTGATCTAAAAAAAAAAAAAAAACTTATCTGCTGCCTTGGATGGGGTTTATTAATACCTTATATAATAAACTTGTTATTGTTTCTTAATAATCAAAATGCATCTATTTAAGAAATGTTTTCTACTAATTTTGGCACTTACCATAAATATATGTACAAACAGGTTAAAAACAAATCAAAAATCAAATAAAGTCTAAAGTGTAATAACACGATTATTGCTTTGCTCTATTCTGTGTTTATTTTTGAGTTTGTGCCTCTGTGGGGTTTTTTTTAAACAGGTTATGCCAGAAAAATAAAACTGTATTTTCACATTCCACTGAAATAAATATAACAATTTTCGTGTGTATATATATATATATATATATATATATACACACACAGTACCTGACAGAGTTCTCCTCATGACCAGAGATGCAAAAGTTTTTTTTCAATTTGGTCAAATTTCTTAAGAAAACTTTGAGCATCTTTTGATTTCCAAACAACTTTTTGAATGTGGATACATTTTAGTTTCAATGTTTGGCCTGTGTAATGGTTGTGGCCTGTTTTGAGTTGTTGCTTTCTGCTCCTCATACCCCCGAGAGGGGTCCAAAGGGAAATAAAATGAAATGAGTAAATGAAAGATGAACTGAAGGGGAAACTAGATGATAGGAAGGAGAATTGTGGGCAGCATTATATCACAAAAGTACTTGGCAGTACATGGGAGTATATATCAGTATGGACTACTTTGTCATTTTTACATGTCAACAGAAGTCACACTCAGATCAGGGTTCTCACTTCGGAGGATTTGTCTCGACTCTTTGGACTATCGAGTATCCGAGCGACGCAGAATGCAACCCCTGGACTCCGTCCGGCTCATAGATGGACAACAGCAGCATCACTTTCCCAATCAGCAGCAATGCGGAAAGTCGTCATTTGAACCCATCAGCCACAAGCCAACAGCAAAAACTACAAACCGCACCTCTTGTGTCCGGCTCTGCGCCTGCATGTTTCACAGGCTGGAGGGATAAAGACCGGAACGAGGTGAGAACGGGGTTTTATAAAGAAATCCTCAAGGTGTGTTCCTCCAGAAAAGTCTATTAAGAAACTGCTATGATGCTCAGTAGAGCAAATATATCTGCCAACATTCACGCCTCACCCCTCCACACAGTTTGATCCAACTTGACTAAGCATGCCTTATCTCACAATGTTATGGCAAGTTATTAAAAAAATAATCTTTGATCTGCTCCCCTCTTTGGATCCGCATCAGAATTTAATAGGTTCTTTCCTTCTTATCCGTTCACCAGCCCCCGAGTTTTATTTTTTATCATAATTAAGGAAAAAACCATTTGGAAGCCTAGTATAGATTAAAAGCATCTCTTATTATCTTGCAAAGTAAAGCAACATGAGGAAAAAGAAGAAGAAGAAGAAGAAAAAAAACCCTCTTTCATCCAAACCACTGGATCTGGAGTGAATTTAAAATCCTCCACCTAGTTTTATGGAGATAGCTTTTGTGTAATTCTGCAAATAAACAGACCGATCAAACCAACAGACGCGTGTAAACGTAACCTCCTTGGCAGAGGTGATATATCTTTATCACATGATTTGAAAAACAGCTCTGGCAAAACAAATGACCTTTCTGTGAGCAGGCCGTCCACGGTTAAAAAAAAAGAAGGGTCATTAACATTTGAGGGTGAGACGGAGATTTCACAGGTCGCCTCACTTAAAGGCTTCACTGGAAAGGTCATTTAGTTGGCATGGGAACAGTCGATGATGAAAAATCATGATGCGTGTGTTTCACATCATATCAGCTATTGACATCCAATGTTGTTTGTCACAAAGTCAAAATCTCTGTTTCTGTAAAATGTTGTTTTTTTTGGTTTACTTGAAGTTTTTACAGTTTTTAGTTCCTCGAGTAATAAAATTCTTCTTGGTATTTGGGACTGGCAGAGTTTCAGAGATGGAGCCCCTCAAAGTGTAGAGCCCAAAACCACGGCGTGACACGAATCGGAAATATGTATTTTTGCCGTTCAAAATGAACACATATAAAAACAACACATATAAAAACAAATCAATGTGTTGCCGTGTAAGAAAAACAAAAATAAGGACTAGTTATAATGGAGTATCCAGATTCCAGAGTGAAAAAGGAAAAAAAATCCCTTTGTCCACTTTGTCATGAAGTTGTTGTTAGTTTGAAATATTGTTTGTGTGTGCGAGTTTGTGTGTATGTATATGTGTGTTTGTGTGTGTGTGTAGCTGTGTGTGTGTAGCTGTGTGTGTGTTTGTCAGCATCTACCACTCAGCACCACTCTATTAAGTCAGCTTTTGTGGAGAGCAACAGAAAGACTCTTTAGAACCAGCTCTCACACACACACACATACAAACACACACACGCACACACACGAACACACACACAAACACACACATACACTCACAGAGAATGAGGGAGAGAGCGAGAGAGAGAGAGAGAATGAGAAATGTTTTGATTTTCTGTAAACGGTAGACACAAACACACGCACACACACACACTCACAAACACACAAACAAACTCACACACACACTCAAACACACACACACACATACACACATACACACATACACACAGAGAATGAGGGAGAGAGAGAGAGAGAGAGAGAATGAGAAATGTTTGGATTTTCTGTAAACAGTAGACACAAACACACACACACACACACACACACACACACACAATTAATGCCATATATGGAAGCATAAAACACTTTGATGCAATATTGGCATTTTTTAAAAAGGATTTTGTTAATTCTGGAAAGCAGAGGATTGTTTTCTGATGATAGAGGTTTAGTTGAATCAGGTTTTACTTTAGTCTTGGCCTGAAGAAAGAGAATACGGAAAAGGATGCAGTCCTGGTATCTGACAGGGAGGTAGGAGTGAAAGTACCACTGTGAGCCCGTGGAAGTGGGCTGTAAGGGCTTCTTCTCTTCAGTAAGTCTCTTCACTGGGTCCTGGGCCTCCTGGGAATCTGTAAGTGAAGAGTTTTCCCTCAGAGTTGATGTGTTGGAACTGGGAAACATGGGAAAGCTTAAGGATCTGCGTGACTTTGACGAAGGCCAGATTTTACCGGGGCTACATAAGTAGGTCAGAGCATCTCAACAACTCCAGGTCGGGTTGGTTAGTGGGTAGAGCAACAGTCTCCCAATTGGAAGATCAGAAGGTAGCTGGCTCATGCCCCAGCAAGTGGAAGAATCCTCGACCAAAATCCTGAACCCCCATCTGCAGATAGATGCCCACTGCTCCTCAAGGATGGGTTTCAAGGATGGGATGCCCACTGCTCCTCAAGGCTTCTTCTTCTACCAAAGTGGTCTAAGGATGGACATCTGGTGAGCTGGGGACAGGGTCAGGGGGGCTCACCAGATGTCTCAAGGCTCACTTATGTGATTTGAGAGTCAAAGAATCCCACAGAAGAGCTACAGTTTCACAAATTCTTGAAACACTTAAATCTGGTTCCGACTGTAAGGTGACCGGACACACATTTAACTGCATGATGGTTTTGGTGGTAAAAATGGACCTACGCAATAATTATTTCAACGTTGTGGCAGATTCCCAACAAGTTCCCAACAGGAACTTGTGTTTTAAGGTTGCTGAGCTGTGATTGGACGATCGCTGTCTTCCTGTCGGCAGCAGAAAATGCTTCACATTTTGAAAAAGAAAAATGTGAAGCATTTCACGGAGAGCGAAAGCGTCAGCAGTAATGAGATCCCTGTGGATAAGCTGACTCAGTCAGACACCTGTAGCAAGTTAGCGCAATAGAAGCGAGATAATAGCAGACCGAGAGCGGCGCTTCCAGTTCCACCAGGTTCAAATATTTACACTACCGACAGGTCACATAATGAAAGCCCTGCTACACCTGTCCGCGTGCATTCTGTGGAGCGGTGTCACTGAGTAAGCAGCTGGAACCGGTTTGTGCAGAATCAGCTGACCGGCTCATTTGTAGGAAAGGGATTACGGTAATTATACATCCTGTTTGTTGAGGTATTTGACACTTGCTGGGTTAACTACAGTTGAGGAACACAAGTCCTCAACTCTCTCTGTCTGATCTCTGTCCCATGGATCTTTTGACAGTCAAAACCTCAAAAATCCCGATCCCAAATTTACCGCCCCCGAACCAGGACCCGGCTTTTTCATATTAACTATCTACCAATGAAGATCCTGAGTCGGTGTTTACTTTTCTAACACATCCCCTCCTATCTTGCTGTTTGGATTGCTGGGAGTTGACTTTTGCGTGTTTGCCTTCTAGTCTTTGTGGCGTTTGGACCCACTCCTCCGTCAGTTGTTCAACGTGAGCGTAGAGTAGCAAACTGGTAGAAGTTTAGGAAATGGATTGAGGAGATACCAGCGTTAGGCCGTTATTGGACCCCCAAAATTTGGCTTGCAAGACATGAGTGGTGAGGGAGCGATTGTTTTTTTTTCTGGATTTCTTTGCTGTAAAAAAAATGAGGCATAGAGTTAATGAATGACCAAATTCTGTCTTTCTTTTAAAATAGTCCATTTTAATTAGATGAGCTCAATATTTTTGTAAAGCATGTTTTCCAAAACTATTTGACACTTATTAGACTTTTTACGTTGTATTACATCATTCTATTTATGCCAATAAAAAAAGATCCTACTTAAGGAATAAGACTTTCTCTACAGCCATCGTTAACGCCTCTTTGATCTGTGGTGTCCCCCCAGGGCGCCGTCCTCGGCCCCTCACTCTTTAGCATATACACGCTGCTACTGAGTCAGATTACACAGGTTCAGTAAAGTGGCTCACATTTTACACTAAGAACTCAAAACTTGCTCATCCAAGCAGCTGAGCGGGACATGAAAGGGTTAAGTAGCAGGCAATTAAAAAAACACAGAAAGCCTCCCCCTTCTATTAATAACCAGGAGCCTTTTGAGGACTGTGCTGCACTAATAGAGGGGTCTGCACTGGTTTGAAGTGGTTTCCTATCTCTACCCACAATGCATTCTCTTCTTCCGGATGCGTGAACACCATTATAAACTATTAATTATCATGCGTTCTCTCCGACTCTCTGCTCTTTCTAATCGAAATCACGATGAGCTCTGAAAATCCCCCAGCCTCGTTGATAATCACAAAAAAAAAAACAACATTCTGTCTTCTTCTCCCTCTTTGCTTCTACAGGTTCAATTATTCTCCTGGGCCGTTGCCATCCCAAAAATAAAGGAATCGCTTAAGCTGCCTACGTTTCCCACAGTCCTCAGCTGCAAGCCAGAAGGGACCGCAATTTGCCTGTCTCATTAACAGGTAATTTAAAGTTGTGTGAGTGTGTGTGAGAGTGATTGGGGGGGGGGGGGGGGGGGGGGGGGGTGGGGGGGGGGGGTGGAGTGTACACAAGACACTGTTGCACTATTATGCAGCACTTACACGGCATAGACACATCACAAATGCCTGAGCTTCACAGGAATGCAAGAATAGAAGCAGACACACACACACATACATGCACACACACACACACACACACACACACACTGAGTGGCTCCCAGCAGCTACAATAAAGCCAGTCTGTAGCATCTCAGGGAAGAGAGGAGAAAGGGAGAGGATTGAGAGATAAATGGAGAGCACACAAAGGGAGAGTTGAATAATTCATGGAAGTTTTTTTTTTTGGGGTTCTGATTCCGATGGCGCTCGCCTTTGTCATCATCTCTCGTTCTCTCTTTTATCGCCACCTCACGTACGGAGCTCGCCTTTGTCATCATCTCTCGTTCTCTCTTTTATCGCCACCTCACGTACGGCGGGTTTATGCTCTTGAATCAAACCTCGATAACGGCGGCGGTTTCTATTGACTGAAGTTCGAGGGGGGAACTGTGATTCGAGGCTGCTGGTTCCTCGAGCTTCTCATGTTGGCTTGCTTTTATTCATCAAAGGTCACATCACAAACACGGCAGGACAGTTTTTTTTCTTTCTTACTTTTACTTTGCAGTGATACATTGTGCGACATCGCGAAATTAGCTGTCTGTATTTGAGCCATCCATGCGATGGTGGAAGGAAACGAGCTGTTATGAGGAAGTCTGGGGGTGGAGCCCCCCAGCGCCTCACTCGCCTATTTATGTAAATAAATCAAAATGTATTCACAAATTATTCTGTAAATACTTTTGACATGATTTAGGTTTATACGTAGATCATAACAATAATATCACTTTTTTTTTGTATTGATTTTGTCCTCAAACAATTTTGGTTTGAGACTTTATGCGTTTCCTTCTTATTGTTTTTATGGTACATTATTTATTTTATTTAAAATCCCGAAACAGAACTAACGACTTTTTTGGGAAACCATGTTTCTTACTCTGATACTGAATATTAAAAAAATATAATAACTATAGTAAGACAGTTGATGTGAACGTATTCAAGAAGGCGCAAACTTTTTTGGCTTGCTGCAGAATCTTAATTAACTCAACAGTTATTGGATGGATTCCTGGACGATTCTTATAAACACCCAAAACTCATCTTTGGGGATTTGTCCAATACTTTGGTATACAAATACAAAGTAAAACTAAACTGGGTTTAGATTTAGGATGACTTTTTATTTTATTTATGATGACTGTGATGAATGCAGTTTGTCTTTATATAATAATCTGTAATCATTTAAACTATTAGTTCTCCTGCGTTTTGATCATATGTACACATGGTACTTGAATATTTAATACAAGGTCATGTGTTTTTTTACATTCACAATTAATCATCAGCCTTAATTCTCATTTTTTCCTCTATATTTTCATCCTTTTTGCTTTTGTTTTGTTGAAATTCTGCATCACAGATCTCAAAGATTTGTGTTTTTTCTTGATGTAACCTTGATCAATTTAATATTATATATTCCCTATAACAAAAAATAGAATACAGCTGATATGGGAGAATGAAGTGTTATCAAAATTATTTTAATGACCTCACCTCGCTGTTATCAAACATTATGACTTCTGTTTAATCCTTTGATGTCCTCAGCCATTCAAAAAATATATACGAAAATTACAAATTTGCCATAAAATTACAAATTGTTTGGCCAAGCATGTTTTTATACATAAAAAAAAATTGTATTTCATGGAAAATAATTAACTTCAATTAGATGAGTTCACCGTAACTACTTTGATTATCAAGTGAAATCTCTCCACTTTTTTGGTAAAGCATGTTTTTAGAAAAATATTTGACCCTTATTAGACTTTTTTGAGTTAAATCCAGTTACATAAATCGCGTTTAGTAAGTCCTCACATGCTATAATGGCTCAAAAATATCCTGCTGATTGAATTGGACTTTCCTGGGGTGTCCCTCAGGGCTCCGACCTTGGCCCCTTACTGTTAGGCATACACTGCCACTGAGTCAGAATATTAAACAGGTTCAGTCACATTTTTCGGTATAAAGCAGCGACTAAAAATGTGTTCAACCAAACAGTTGAGCAAGACATTAAAGGGTTAAAACTATTTTTTAATGACAGAGGGAAAGTGTTTCCTTTACAGTAAAAAAAAAACCTTCTGAACCCTTGGTCTGGTTTTCCGGGCGATACCAACAGAGATTTTTTTTTCGTACTTGATTTGGTTTTCTCTCTGAGCCGTGTGCGTGTTTGCGTGTGCATGCATATGCATATGTGTGTGTTTGTGTGTGTTTGTGTGTCACTCTGCTAAATAGAGCCGTGAAGTGTCAGGCTCAGCATGTCTGCATTGTCTGTTCTTTGTGCTGCTGGGAAAGCGACAGTAGTAGCAACCCATGATGATGCACCATGTCAGCAAACACATAACAATAGATTGACTATCTCTCTCACACACACACACACACACACACACACACACACACACACACAAACACAAAGTCACAATGAATGTTTTGGCGGTGGCTCCAGCATCTCTCCAGTGTAACATATCGACTGGCACAAACAAAATGCTGCCAGGGTTGAAATACTCTCAAACAAACAAAAACATCCCCCTGGAGCCGCATGAGGCTTTCTGGGATGTTTCAATACATTTCGGAGGAGAGAAATTATAACAAAGCCAAAAATCTGGTTTGTGTTCAGAGAACCGATGCTTTCACACAAAATAGAGTATTATGCTGGACTGAGTGAACAAACTGTAACTCTCTATGCAGACGGCCACGATCTGCTGACTCCAAAAAAGGATGAATAAAAAAGATTGTGATAATGTCGTCATGCTTTTGGGCCTCAGTGCGAGTGAAGATGTATACCTCCTCATCTTCATCAAGTCTTTAATGTCCCCACCAAGACCAAAAACTATGGAAAATTATCTATTTGCTTATTTTTTGTGTCATTTAATATCTTAAAAGCTTAGAATTTCCCATGAAACCACAAATCGTTTGCTCAATCATGCTTTTAAATAGTAAAAAAAAAAAGTATTTCATTATTAAATGTTAAATGTGAGTTTTAATTAGATTAGCGTAACATTTTTGGTTGTATATAATGCTGTTATAGACTAAGTCCTCAAATGTTTCAACGTGCCCAAAGAAATCTTCTTTACCGAATAGGATTTTCTCTATACTCATGGTTGATGCTTCCTCATCTCTGGCCCCTTTGATCTGTGGTGTCCCCCAGGGCTCCGTCATTGGCCCCTTACTCTTTACCAAATACATGCTGCCACTGGGTCATATGATAAACAGCTTCAGTCAAGTGTCACGCCATTTTTTAATAATTTTTTATCGTCTTTTACTCTAGTAGTTCATATTTTACTCACTAGGGGAAGCTTTTTTCTTTTAAAGGAAAAATGCTGTTTTATAGCCACAGCAAGAGTTCCATTCAGGGGCCTCGCTTGTTCAATGCAGGGGTTTGGGGGCTTTTTCGGGAATGTACGTGCTTCCTTCACAGTCATCTACTTTTATTTTATTATTTCATTCACTGATTGACCGAACGATCAACGTGATCGTGATAATAAAATGCTAAACATAAATTATCTTAACATCAATATTCAATTTGCAATTTTTTAGAATGATATGGATTTTTTTGAAGCGCTGGAAAAATTTAATCACATAAATGATAAAAACCCAACATCGCACACAAGATATAAAAACACTCTCATAAGTGGATTAGCTTCGATTTAAGTCTTGGCAGCACAATCTAATTGTCCGTCCTTAAATCACGCTACACTAATCAGCCACAACATTAAAACCACCTGCCTAATAATATGATTTTGCCACCAAAGCGGCGGATTCCGTTGTGATCGGTGCATGAACGCAGACGTGTGTGTGTGTGTGAGTGTGTGTGTGTGTGTGTGTGTGTGTGTGTCTGTGTGAGTGTGTGTGTCTGTGTGACTGTCGACACCACAAGCTCTGGACCGAATCAGAACAACAGAGGATGATCTCATCTCTGGCTAAGCTGCACAACATATTGCGACCACTAATGATGTCTAACTGCTAAAGCGCCCACTTGCTTGGCAGAGGCTGACACCTAAGTACAGTGTGAGAGGGTGAAGCTCGCCACAGACACCAGCTGCTGGAATCTCTGCCCGCTGTGGTTATTAAGCCTGAGACACAGGCTTTGAGGAGCTACTCTGCGGGCTTGGCACCGACCTGATTCAGACTCTCAGCCGATGATGAGATTTTTGTTTTTTGTGCCAGTTGTTTACACTCCAGTCTGTTTGTGCGCTGAAACTTAACATGGGGGCTTCGTCTCTGCAGGAACCCCTCACTCAGAGGGGACCCTCGGTGAAATCCCACCGCAGATGGTTGAATCCAAACACCTTTTCACGTGTTTGCATCCTGTGCTTCAATATGCATTAAGCTAAGCTAAGTCTATGCTAACCCTAATGAATATAAAAAAAAATCTCTTCTTTGCATTTTTTATTTCTTTGGGGCATTTATTATTTATCATCTTACACTTAATTTAGCATAAAATGATAAATAGATTGGCTAAACTTACCTTTTTACAGAACGAAACATAATACTTTTAAAATAATTGAATTATGAAATTGTGTATTTTCATAGAAGTAGTCTGTTTTAATTTAACCTTTAACCTTTAACCTTTATAAAAGTGTTTTTCGTTGCATCAAGTAACATAAACATTCTGTTTCGTAAGATCCTTCTTATCTAATAGGACTTTCTTAATAGCCATCTCAGTGGCGCCTCTGATCCAGTGGTGTCCCCCAGGGCTCCATCCGCGGCCCCTTACTCTTTGGCACATACATGGGTCATATTATAAACAGGTTCAGTCACATTTGTAAGAAATAGAGATTCAAAATGAGTTCAACCAAACAGCTGAGCAGAACAACAGACGAAGAAAAAGTTTTCTTTTATTACAGGTGAAGTTAATAACATGAATTATCTCTTTACAATCACATCTGTCAGTTGTGATTGTCAGTATTTCCTCAAACTTGATGTGTAAGCAGGAAAATCTGGCAAGCGTAACTTGACCCTCTGTAGTCGGAGGTCAGGCTGGGGTCAACTCTGAACCGTTATATACTGCTTTGTTTTTGTTTTTTACAGAACAACATCTATGACCACTCAGTTATTTCTTGACTTAAACATAATGTATTAGTACACTGAACATGAAAACATACATGGTCGGGGTTAGGAATCACGATCTTTCAATCCAGAGGGTAACGGATCTGAGCGACCTCGACAAGGGTCACACTGTGATTCTTAGATAACTGGGTCCGAGTATCTGCGGAACCAGAATCAAAAGAAGAAATTTGGCTGGGGGTTATAATATTATGGCTGATATATCTAAACTAGCAGAAAAAGTTGGTTTGGATCAGTGGTTCTGAACGGAAGCTGATCCCATCAAAGGTCTCTGTGGAATCTTCTGATCCAAGAGCATCACTGGAATCACAGGGAAGAACCAGAATCCACCGGTGAAGATGCCGGAGGTGACTGTGATGATCTGATGGCTGATACTGGTGCCGCTCATGGAGACGGACCCAGAAGAATACCGATGAGCTGAGCATGAGGACCCTAAGTTGGGTGGAGCTCCACATGTTGCCAAGCACAGGTCAACAAATCCCAGTTTCTACACTGTAAAAAGAGAATTGTTGGATGAACTAAAAAAAATTATTTCAACTGGTAACACTTGATTAAATTATGTATTTACAACTTAAATTAATAAATCCAAACTCCAAAACTCCAAAATATGTCATTTTTAATTTACTTTACTATAGCTGCTGTAATTTTCTTTCAGTTCATCAACAATTTCCTTTTTTACAGTGCGTGATTAGACGCCAAAAGCTGAAAAAAAGATGAAATTCCAGCTAAAGAAATTCTCATTTCAAATCTTTCAAAACACAGTTTTACCTTCAGAAAACCCTAAAATGTGTAACAGTACATAAATATTTGTTTATTATTGATGGATGATTTAAGAGTAGTATTACACACTGTAAAAAGAGATTTGTTGGATGAACTCAAAAAATTACTTCAACTGGTTAAACTCAATGAAATTAAGTTGGACTCAAAAATAAGTAATTTAATCACTAGTCACTAGTTGCTGTAATTTTCTTTAAGTTCATCAACAATTACATTTTTTGGGGGGTGATAAGACCCCAAAAGTTTTATTTAAAGTGTTTTAACAGTTCTACCTTCAGATAAACCTCAAATATAAAGCAGTAAATAAACATTTGTTTATTATTGATGGATGATTCTGACACTTTTTAATCCCTGCACCGTTTAAAGACCAATATTAAACACTGTAAAAAAAAGTTCCAAGCATCTTTGGAATCTTGAAACGGTGAAAAGTATTTTCCACAAGAGCAACACAGGAAATCAATGCAATGAAAATATGTTTTGAAGACAAACACACAAACAAACAAAGAATTTTTCCAAAAGTTTTATTTGAGCATTTGTCGGGTCCTGACTTCCAGAACTGGATCTTTTGTTTCATCTGCAAACAAAATAGAAATGTATAATGAGTTTAAGCAGGACTGTTACTATCCAGCCATCATGCACCATCCCATAAAGAACACATTATTCTCAATTAAACCCATTTCCATAGAATAATGACAGAATAAGTCACAAAACATAAATATATAAAATAAGCAAATGGCCCCTTTTTTTTCTTTTTCTTCATTTTCTTCTTTTTTGGTCATTCAGGCCCAAACTGTTCATTGTTTCAGCAGGAAGGAAATGACCGGCGTCTGAACGTCCTCTGTGGCGTCTGTTCCTCTGCTGGTTTCCCTTTTCCACCTCCTCCATAAAGCATGACCTTTCACCTTTGCCTTCGCCTCGGGTCATTCTTTTTTCTTCCCTCGTGGAGGAATGCACCTTTGAACGTGATAAGCGAGTAGGGTCTGTTAACAAACTCTCACATGCTGGTGGCATTAGTCACAGACGGCGGCCATGTTTAACCCACAATATTCTGTGTTTACAAGGAAGATAAGAAAAACACTTTTTTTAAGTTTGGTTTTTAAAATCACGATGGCTGATTGTTTTCCTTAAAGTAATATTTAGAGTTTTTTTGTATTTTTCACCCCTCAAAACTCGCATACACTCCACATACGGTACACTTTCTCCAAATCCAGTGCGACCAAACTGCTGTTAGAATTTAACCTTTGTGTGAACATATTCATTTTTTTATTATATGAAGGGGGTTTAGATGGTACATCTGCAGAGAAGAAGGTTCTGAGGAGTTATGAACATGGAGCTGAAGGTAGGAGAGAGAGGGATGGTGGTTTAAAGAGAGAGAGAGAGAGAGAGAGATTGGGGAGATGCTGAGGAGTCATGGTCGAATTTATCCTATAATTATATTCTTAATTTAAAAAAATACAAATAAATGTGTCTTACTCGCTCAGAATAGATTTTTTTTTTTTATAAAATCTAATTAAATATTAGAAGGTTTTGTCAGAAACTCAATATTCAGTGATAATAACAACTAAGTATTTTTTTATAATAATTATTATTATTAATATAAAAACATTTTTAAACTTGTGTCAGAAACTCACTTATAAGTGATAAAAACTAATAAGTATTTTTGTAATTATTTTTATAATTATTATTATGAAAAAATTACAAACTCGTGTCAGAAACAAAATAATAAGGGACTAATAAGTGAATCTATTGCACTTTTGGGAAAATTTTTTTTATATTATATTCAAGCATTATAAGACGATCTTGAAGTATAAAGTGAGAAAACTATGTTGCTTTCCTTTCTTCTTTGATAGTGTAAAAAAGAAAGAATGTAATTTACCACTGATTTAAGTTGATCTTGTATAAAAATATCTAGTTATTACACACAATAACAACATTCTGTTATAACACAAGTATTACATCGTCATAACAACGTAATAAAGCCTGACCACGATACGTCTGCAGTCTTCACTGGCTAATAATCAACAACACCGACCCAATTTATCGCAAACCCTGTTTGTGTCCGTCTGGTCGGTCAGATTTCTGCATTATTTACTTCTCTGGAGAGTTTATGTGAGCAGTATTGGGATTATTAGAATCAGCTGTGGTTTTGTCTGTGCGCTCCACCCATGTGATTCATATTATGTTTGAGTTCTTGTCTATGACATTCTTCTACCATCGCATTGAAACAATTGAATCAAATTCATATTACCATTAAATTTTTACTGGATAAACGCCCACAATCTTTGTTTCGGGGACTTTTCTGCCCTGGCTGGGAGGAACTTTAAAGAGGAATATTGAATACTTAACAGCATTTATGTCAAAGAAAAGATTCAAAGATCAAGAGGCCGTCGGCATTTTCAATCCGAGAGGCTCAGTATCGGTCTCTCGGTCTTGAAAACCTCACATCAGTCAGACCACAGTCTGGTTCACACACAGGTTTGAGATTCCAGGAGGGATTTGGGGCGAGAGAGACGGGGGATTGGGTTAGAGAAGAGAGTTTGCAGAAAGAAGAAAGTGTGTGTGCGTGTGTGTGCGTGTATGTGTGTGTGTGTGTGAGAGAGAAATGTGAGTGCGTGCAAGAGGTTGTTTCCCATGACTCAGTCCGACAGGTAGGGGTCTGGGATTGGCGAGTGTGACCCAGTATTGAATTCTTCCTTCTCAGCTCTGACTTGCCTGTCTGAGGCATTTTCTCACTTTTCTCACTTTTCCCAGACACCAAAGAAAAAAAGAGAAAACTTCCAAAACCTTCTCCTTATTCTCCTGATCTGGATCGTTTCTGTTGAAATAAACATCCTTATTTCTTTCAGATGACATCTCTAGATTATAAACCTCCTCCTATAGGTGGTGAGACTCGCTCCAGCAGTCAGACTGGGAAAAGAGCGCCACCTGCAGAAAGACACCTCAACAGCAAACCTCCTCTAAAACGACGATGATGATGGAGTGGTTTTCATCACCGGCAGCTTAAAACTCATAACATCTTATTTATTACTGGAATCGTTCAATACAGTTAGCGTGAAACCCGGTTCCTTAAAATCAAACCAGTTCTTCCTGACGTTAAAGTCTATGTGGGAATAAACCTTCCATATATTCCATAATATCCCCGACGGCTGGGATGTAATGACTTCAATCACGCCGCCGTGCCAGCGGCTCTGTGAGGGACAAAAGGGATTATATTTCATCAATGGGACGAGATCAAGTTCTGTAATCAAATTTCAGAAGAGTCCATCTAATCGCCGAGATACAGATCCGTCAAAACGCGTCAGGAGTTCCTTTTGTAATCAAAGAGAAACACAGCAGCTGCGTTTACAGCGATTAAAGCCACAGGATTGCTGCACAGGCAAAATAATAATAGAGGAAATAAACTCCACTTCTTCACAGGAGTGAACGCATCACTTTGACTTGTGGCAGCTTTTGACCTTTGAACATTCCGGATGAACTGGTTGATTGGCGTCAGCGGCTGGTGTTTTTACGATCATGTCATTTCCTGTTTGCACCAGATGTAGTTAAATTCATCATATAAGGTTTTTGTTTTTTAATGAAATGCATGAACATTAATGTAACATGCTGTGGTGTGAACTGGAAGAGGCACAACTTTCTTTAGTGTGTGTAGTTCTCAAGCACACACACACATATCACACATACACGCCACCACACACATGCACGCGCACGCACAAATACAAACAAATGCAACCATAAACATGCACGTACACATGCACAAACACACACACACGCACACACACACACACGCATATACACACACACACAAACACATGTGCAACCATAAAAGAAATGCAAGCGCACACACACAAACAAACAAGCACGCGCACATGCACACACACACAAAAAGGCATGTACACATGTATATATGCACACACACACAACCACAAACATGCACGAACACACAGGAACACAGGCAATCGCACACAAATGCACACACAGGCACCCACCCACCGACACACACACACACACACACTCACACACACTCTCACACACACACACACGTACTTGTAAAGTGGTGTGTTATTAAAGCGCCCTGAGCGGGTCAGCGCTCATATCTGACGGGGGAGCAGACATACCTGTCTGTCTGCCACTCTAATACCTGTAATTCTCTACCTCCGGGCCCAGCTGTGTTTATTTGTGTGTGTGTGCGTTTGTGCATACATGTGTGTGTGTGTGCGTGTGTGTCCTTCATTTATTTCCCCAGTCAGACGGTGCTAAACTTTGGGTAAGCTCCTGTATATGACCTTATAACTGATATCTACTCTCTCTCTCTCTCTCTCTTTTTTTCTTTTCTTTTTTTTCAGTGTGACTTGTCATTTACTGTTAACTTTATATTTGAAAGTGTGTGTCCATCGTTGTTCGACACTTTATTAATTCCACTTGTGATGAATAAATATCTCACTGGAGTCGTCCTGAAAGATTTGAGCTTTTTATTCAAAGACGTTTCTGAGCAACCACGGTGTAAATATTGAGAACAGACACTTATGGATTCTGGCGGGATGTTTCCTCATCAGTGCAGCTCAGGGACAAAAAACCCGTACATGTTCCAGCACATCCATCCATCGCAAAATGTATCAACATTTTTCCTTCCCCTTCCCATGATGCTCTGTTTCGTACAATCAAGTTTAGAAACATTGAACATTCCTGTCAATAATACGCTGTAATTACAGTTTATTACAGTCTGATAACATGCAGTTTGCAGCAAGACGACATTTAATATAAGAAGAATCCTGTTCAAGTTCTACTGTAAGACTAGATCAATGTTTTACAAGGGATTATTACTGAATAACCTCCGCCTGGCTAGGAAACAGGAAAAATCTAGTTTACATGGAGGCTGGGGTTGTTTACTTAGCTTATAATTGTGTTCATGTTTGGATTAATGTTAATATTAGTGTCACAGGTCCAAACATTTTTAAACAAAACGTGTTAATTTAGCTGTATTTTTGTTTACCACGACTGTTAGGACTTCCAGCTTCTTCTTTGTTGGTATCCCTTTGTGGAAAAAAGTGGATATATTGTTTTATCCACTAGCCCCGCCCCTTTTGATTCCCTCCAGGGAGGAGTCAGTACTTCCTTGTTTAACTCTGACTTAGTTTCTGCCGGTTATATGTGTATTTTGTCATAGAAAATGTAAAGTTATTAATGTTTTATGTGCAGACATGTATTTTTAGGTCAGACATGGTTACAGTAATATTTGGATTTGTTCAGTACTTAGCCAACAGAAGCTAATGTCTTACCGGATCGTATACTTGCGTACTGCCAGATAATAAGCGGAGAGCATCTGCAAAGGGATTCCCGCTCCCGAGGCTTACTAACACGCATGAATATATATATAATATATACTATTTAGGAAAGTTGTTTACTTCGCTTAGCTTAACAGGATTTTGGTTTGGTCAAGCATGTTTACTGTCATAAACATGCTTGACCAAACCAAAATCCTGTTCCCAGGATTCATTTTTTACACTCATACAAACATGATCGACTCCTCTCTGCTTCTTCCCAGTGGAGAAAAATGAAGCCTCTCTATTCTGGATCCAGGCGCTGCCATCTTCTGCTGCTGAAGACTTTTGGAGACAGATTCTGGGTAGCAGTGATTAAGCGGTGAGGTCATAGGTCAAGTAGGGGCTCAGCTTTCAATCCCGACATCGCGTCATTTCATCACGGCATCAAATAAGTAATGAAAACCAACTTACCAGAAAAAGAACACTTGATAGGCTTTATCAGCGTAATAGGATTTTTATTAAAATGGCCCGGGAGCTGAAGAATGACCACATCCCTCGCTTCACTCCCTCCATTAGCTTCTTAGCAAATTTCATAGGTCTGACATCACCTACCTCGAACGAAAAGAAGGAGTTCAAAGACGCAAAGGAATAATCAAATATTGATCGTCATCTCGGACTCAAAAAGACGAGGGACTGAGAAACCAGGAGTCGCGGAGTGTTGTGATGAAAAAAAAAACACTCAACTATTTATATGAAATATAAAAGTTGAATTGAATTCGAATAATTTCACCTCGGAGGATTTTTCAAAGGAGGTTTGGAGGTGGAGGGTAAGAGCTGGAGAAAGCTCCTGGTGATGTAGTTAAACCTCCACAATAGAACCAAACAACCAAAAGAGGAATAACTCTAAGAAATGAGATAACTGAATAATGAGGAGCCCCTGAAGTCCGTCGAGAAAGAAATAATGGCAGCTTGATGGAAAAAGCTGCCATATAAGATAAAATGGGCTGACCAGGGCATACAAAGTTTTATTTTCACTTAAAATACCATACAGTTGGTTTAAGAACGTTAAATTCATCTTAGTCAGAACACATACACAATTCCGGGGGAAAAAATCACTTCAACGACCTTCATAATAAGAGCACTTAATATACACTAAGCAGCAAAAGAAAAACAAAACCATGTGCTTATACCTTAAACAGAATAAAATATGTTACGGAATCATATTCTAACAGTGTTTGCTGGTAGATGTGGGATCGTCATCAGCAGGAATCATTGACTGTGCATAGAGAAAGACAACAGGCAGCCGCTACACTTGTGGTTTCCAATGATTGCAATGATCATGTTATCTTTTTCACACAAGTAATTAAGTTCTATGCAAAACATTTTTTAAAAAATGAAAAAAGATTTGAGGGCTATAATAATAATAATAACCTTCAAAATAAAATGAGAGAGCTAATAGGAAGTAAACCAAGAAATAACTCAATAGTCATGACAGAATCTGTAACTAATAAGATGAAGTAATAACATGGGACGGATTTTTAAAAGGAAGTTCGTGTGGTTAGAAATAGCTTTGCCCTAAATAACGTCATGCATGAGTGATGATCATCAAAGCTAATTCTGCTGAGATCCAACCTGAGGAGCAGGTCCGTTTGCATTAGTGAGGATTTCTCTGATCATGTGAGCGAGAGAAGAGCTGAGCTCTTCACGATCAAGGAAAAAGTAAAGTTTAAGACTAGAACAAGCTATTATCTTTATTTTTTACAATTTAAACTGCTTTAGGACATTAGTTAATATCAACTGGCAACTGGTAGAAAAGGAACCGAACCCCATAGAAGTCTATGATTCTACTCAAGCAGACGTTCAATGAACTGTCTCTATCACTTCAAAGAAAGAGTGAGAGAGTCAAAGAAAGAGTGAGAGAGTCAGGAGGAATTGATCGAACATGATTAACCTAAGCAAACATAAGGAGTAAGGATCAAGGAGAACTTTTTTCATCCCTGAGGGGAAGATTTTTCGCACACTAGCAGTAAAGAGAGACAATAATATAAGAAACAATGAACGTTGAGCACCAATAAAACTTCAGATAACGACCAATAAATAACGTTAAAACTCACATAGAGTCGTTTAAAAGGCCATTTGTAGTAGGGACAAATCCGTTTTCAATTGGGGGGGGGCAGCGGTTGAGACGAGAGAGGATGCTGGGTCGGCACAGGAGAGTCACGGGGCAGAATTAGAAGGTGGAGAGTGATTTTTTGGCAAAGGAGAACATGCATAACCCTTTCATGTCCCGCTCAACCGGCTGGTTGAGCAGAGCTTGAGTCTGTATTTCTTATTATAAAATGTTGGACTGAACCTCTTTATAGTAGGACCCAGTGGCAGCCTGAACAAGCTAAAGAGTAAGGGGCCAAAGATGGAGCCCTGGGGGAGACCAAAGGTAAAATGGGCCCCCAAGGAGGAGGCTATAACCATGGCTATTGAGAAAGTCCTGTTAGATAAGTAAGACTTTTTTTTGGCAAATTAAAGCATGTGAGGTCTTAGACGGAATTATTTGATTTGATACGACCCAAAATAAAAGTTTAATAGTCTTTAAAAAAAACATGCTTTGCCAAAAGGTTGAGCTAATCTCATTAAAATGGACTATTTGCCATGAAATACAAATTTACGTGATAAAAAATTTTTTTATACGGTATAAACATGCTTGACCAAACAATTTGTCCATTAATGATCCATTTAGTGTCCAAGATATATGTTTAATCAATTGCCCAAAAGAATAAAACATGCAACGATTTTTTTTTTTTACTTGGTCAGGACATCAAAGGGATAAGTGGCAGGCAAAAAAAATGCAAACTAGAACATGGAAACAAAGTGGGCAGGAATAGTAGGAGTAAAAGGCCCAAGAAGACGGACTTTGAACACTGCAGGATGAAGATTAGACGAGGAAGAGGTGAGCCTGCTGATGGAATCAGAGGTGGAGTGGGGCAGGTGAAGAGTAGGTCGGTTGCCATGTCCACAGACAGACACCGGAGAGAGAGAGAGAGAGAGAGAGAGAGAGAGAGAGAGAGAGAGAGAGAACTGAAGCTGTGATAATAATGTCTTATCTCTAATTTTGCTTGTTTCACACTTAGCAGCAGAAATTCCATTTGATCAGGAACATTATTTCAACATTTCACCAGACCTGGCACCGAGGTGCTGCAGGTTGTAATTGGTTGTAATTACCATTATAATAAAAATGTATCCTGTCATATAAGTACTGGGGTTCCACTACATGCAGCTAGTGTTCCTTTTTTTTTCACTCTTCAGCTCACATTATATCATATTTCTAATAGTTTTGTCATTATGAGACTTGTGGGATCCCTTCAGCGATCATTCACACACCTACAAGCTGACCAAAACAAATATATTATATAGAATCTATTTTAGAATCCGAAAGTCAATCAGAAGAGACATTTTTAAATAACATGACAACCTGACCCTTTCATGACATTTCTCTAGCAGGGCTGACCATTTCCAGGCAAAGGCTGGATTTGTGGACAATGTCTCCCTCTTGTGGTCAAAAAAAAGAACTGCCGGGAAAAAAGAAACATTTTGTGTTGGTCATAAAGTCACGTTTTGTCTTAACCATCCGTGTATCGGTGTGGGACTCTTCTTATTTATTATGTGAAAGGAATAAACCATTATGCCAAAAATAAATAAACAAAAAGAACCATTGAATTTTTAAAAAGATAGACTCCTTATGTTGAAGGGAAGTCTTATACTGTCTATCTGCAACAATGGAACTTGCAAATTTATAAACTTTTGGAAGTCAGATTCAACAATCTCTTTCTGCCACACAGGCACAAGGAACACTTTCTTGCACCGGATGACTGAAGATGTAAGAGGAAGACACAGAATTCCAGGATGTTGCCCTTCAAATGGAGCCCTCAGAAACTGTCAGTAACCTTCTCAGGTAGGACTCTGAGGGTAAAAAATGATTTTTTTCTCTAACGTGGTGAAAGAATCACATACCCAGAAAGCTCACGCCACATCTTGACATTATGGGCTGCAGAAACAGGTGAAAGTCCTTCAGTAGATTGGGATGATCATCTCGTCTTTGAGTAATAGCTGCTCCCTAAGATTCCTGTGGTACGTTTTGTCTCTCTCTGCATCTACAGGTTCCCAGAAGACTTGAACAAATATGAAAAATAAATGCAGAATACAGATGAAAGACTCTGTTTTGTACATGGCTTTAACATTGAGCATAAATGGGCCTTCTTCAGAAGATAGAGGGGTGGGGGTCAGGACGGACTGAGGATTAGAGCCCGGCCCTGCTGGGGGGGATGCGTGGTCTGGTGTAGAATGTTTCTTAATGTGAATGAAATTCCACAAGCCATTCACATGAACCATAAAGGTGTTATCTCATAAATTCTTTCCTCATTTTCCACATTTTTTGATTTCTAAAATGATGTTTATGTCATCTGGTTGACATGGTCTATCAACATCTCAAAAACTGCTGGAAAGAATTTCAACAAAAGTACTCACGTAATTAGTAGGGAGCCTTAATGTTTGCATCTCATCACTGGTTTCTTCATTATTTGGTTCATCTGAACCCAAGTAATTATATTCAATGATATTTTCCCTTCGCTTTTAGGGTCCCTAAAGGTGCGCATCTCATTATTTCTCCAATTTGCATTTTTTTATATTTCAGTTTTTCATGTCGGTTTGCTCATAATCACCAATAAACAATTTCTTTTTTATTATTATTGTTGTTTTGAGGAGGTTGGTTTTTTTTTTGCGTGGAAGCATTCTTAGCTTAAGTATCTTGTCTACTTAAAAAAAAACTGAGCCACAAAATTGATGTAACCAAAGGTTTATTTTATTTAATACAAAATGCACATACTTGTTGAAATATAAAATAATACGTCCAGGGTTGATGGTGGTGCCACATGAGTGAGACTCCGCTTTAGTCAAGCTAGAACAGCTTTATATACGTGAGTCGACCTAACATCCGCTCTATCCTTCAAAATAAAAGCACTACCCCGGGTACCCACTGTACGTGCAGGTTCATTTTCTCTAAATCGAATAATTCTGAGACGCCAGCTCCGACAGCTTCCTTTCCCAGTACGTGACATTGTTTCACCAGGCTGAGGTCAGGCCAGTCGTCTTTGCAAACGGACCGGTATTCACTAATTGGAACTTGGCTCGTCAGTGTGCCTCTCAAACGCTGCCTGAGAGAGAGAGAGAGAGCCATTCTGGTGAGTGGCAGTGTATATAAAACTATATCTGTGACCTCATTGCGGATTATCTTAATCTTTTGTTTTATATCGGCTCTATATAAATACTAGGCGTGTGTCTCACAGCTGGGAGTGTTTTCCTGCACGTATGGAACATTATATTCTGATTGTGCAACAGGGGACCTCATAAACAGGATCCTTTTAGTGCACAAGAAAACATTCTCCCGTGGAAGTTGTATAATATATTGTATTCTATCCAAAGTACAGTACTTCATTAAAAAAGCACTAAGTCAGATTTCACCTAAAGCAAATTTTAATGTCACCGCTACTTGCTGCACTGGTGGGGACTGACAAATCCTCCACCATACACTAAAAAAAAATGCAATTTTGGTCAGGTTATTAATATAATTAAATATGATCAACTTGATGCAACATGACGGAATCCTACAATAAAAACAGTAAATTAAGTTTTTCCTACATTTAACCTATAAAGTATAAAATAAACACAGTAAATCACAGGAAAAACATTTTGTTAAATTTGTCTTGTTCAGTTTATCTAGCCAGATACTCATAATCCATCTTATCCAACACGGTGGTGTGGGTTAAACATTGGTCTGTTATTTTTCAACTTAACAATGATATTAAATCTAAAATGAATCAATTTAGTGGGAATTGTTAACATGTAAAGAAAATTCAACAAATTATTTTTGAGTGTAGCTGGACGTTAATAAACTGACATGAAAATGACACGAGATCAAATGGGTGTAAAATCAACAATAAACAAATCGATGGAACCAATTATGGGATGCACACCTGTAGGGACTCTCATAAAATATCGGCGGCTTCCATCCAGCAGCTTTTGAGGAGATGAAGACTGATCTGTTCTTTTTTATGTGAGCCAAAGGACATTAGAAAAATAACTCAAGAATGTAGAAACTGGCAAAATGAAGAAACCAATTATGAGATGCACATCTTTAGAACCCCTTTTAAAAGTACTTCCAATGAATTCTGTCCAGCATTTTCTGAAAGACGAGGATAGACCACACCCTTCAAAAGAGACTAAATCAACATGAAAATCAACAACGTTCAAATGTTCCTGAAAATATTAAAGTAAGCCAAGTGAAGAAACCAATTATGAGATTCACGTCTTTGGGACCCCTAAAAAACACTTAAGAAATTCGGTTAAATTCTGTCCAGCAGTTTTTGAAGAGACGAGGATAGACCACAACCTTTGATTGAGACTTAATCAACACTATAATCACTCAAATTCAAATAATCCAAAAAGTGAACTAAGTGAATAAATCCAATTATGAGATGAAAACCTGTTACGCTTCAGTGTTGCGTTAACGCCACGTTGAGTGACATTTAATCAATACCACTGCCTCACGACTCTTATCTGAGGATGAACTGCTGAAATCAGCTGTATATTTCTACAACATTGATAAACAGATGAAACCAAATCTATAGCTTAACAACAGGGTGGAGATGTGTATCCAAAGTCTATAAAAACAAACACCTGATAAAAGTAAAAACAACTGCTATCACAATGGTGCTCAGTTTCCATCATTTTCTATTTCCAACCATGATGTTTTGATTTCCAGGTTTGTCCAGCACTGCTTCAGGTAAATTTTGTCTATAGTTCTAAAGTATGGGATAGTTTATTTAACATGATCTCTGAAAAACAATCATCATAATCACCAAACGGGTATAAAGTCAAGAAGCTGTCGCTGTAAAAGGCATCTTTGTCATAGTTACAATCATTTAATGATGGAAGCAGGTTATGACTCTTAATGGCAGCCAGTGCTCAGAAATGTAATAATACAGTCTGAAAATGACTTCACTGTCATTTTAGGAGTCATCATAAAATACATAGATATACATATATATATATACATATATATGTATACATATATATACATTTATATATGTATACATATATATACATTTATATATGTATACATATATATACATTTATATATGTCTATAGATATATACACATATATATAAAAAAATATATATCTATATATATATCTATGTCTATATCTATATATATATATCTATATACATAGATATATATACATAGATATACATAGATATCTAAAGATCTCTCTCTCTCTATAGATATATATAGGTATATATCTATATCTATATACATAGATATATATCCATAGATATACATAGATAGCTAAAGATCTCTCTCTATAGATATATATAGATATAGATATATACAGTACATACACAAATAGATTAGCACCAAATTTTGATACATGTATATTCACACCCTTGCTGTCCCGTCGGGGACGACAGCCTGGGCCTGGTCTTCAGACCAGAGAGGACCGTGGGCTGCAGTGTCCCTGTTATCTTCTCATACTTTTTCATCTGTCAGGTTGTAAAGGCGTTTCGCGGACCATCGTAAAAGAAAATGAGAAAATAACAAGCAATAAACCTTTGCTCTGTGCCATCTGTCCTGAATGTGTAGGAAACACTTTTGAACAAGCTTTTGAGAAGCAGTAACAAAGTAGGATGAAGAAAGAAGAGGAGGACATTTACCGTCAAAACTGATTTCCTGGTTCACAAGGATGAAAAGGTGGGAGATGTAGGACCTCATATGGGTGAATTATGTAAAAATGTAACATGGGGGGAAGTGATATAGAGGCCAATTGATAAGTAACATTTCATGTGTTTGTTTTTGTGTGTGTGTGTGTGTGTGTGTGTGTTTGAGAGAGACAGCTGGACTTTGTTCTCACATATTTCGAGTTTATCACTGACACATTTATCTTTCTGCAGAGAGAACCTCCTCTGACTGTTCAGCTGACGTGTGATGCCAGTAATCCTAGAGGAAAGTTCCACATAAGTTTACATTTTTTTCCTCCCGCGGAGATCTTCACCGGCAGAGACGACCATGATCAGCCGCAACTTCAAGAACGTGTTGGTGGTCTCCATCGGCTTTCTGTTTCTGTTCACGGCTTACGGAGGTCTGCAGAGTTTACAGGTAGGAAGAAGTAATAATATTTATTAGACAGAGGGTAAAGTAATCATGGTGGATTTAGTATTAATTCATTTAAAGTCTTTAATGCAGCATTAATAGCATGAATTCTTAGTTAATAGGTTTTCTTTTTGGTCATGTGCATTTTTTTATATACTTACAGCCTTTTAATATATCTTTAAAATAAAGAATAATTGGTTTCATTATATTAGAGTGATTATACATTTTTCCCCCTCATAATTAGATTTTTATTTATTTTATTAGTTGAATGTCATAATTATTAAAGTAGATTTTAAATAATTTGTGCAAAGGTTCATTCATACAGTAGTTAAATGATTCTTAAAAATGACGTGTATAAATGAAATTAATATTTATCTCATTCAATAATATATGAGTGGTTCAATTAAACTGCTTTTAATGTTGATAACCAAGCTTTTTTTTTATTTCTTTAATAATCAAAGCATAGATGTACCATGGAATTGATAAATAATGTGCTTTGATGTATTTAAATCATATCATATTATCATATTAAAGCTTTTATTTGTTCCTTAAATGTCCACAATTATTAATTCAACTAAACATTGTTCACTTAAAATACCACAGCTTAAAGAATACTGTACAGTATTTAAAAGTATTTTATTATTTGCTCACTTAATATGCATTATTAATGTGAAAAGAAGTTTTTTCAGTCTTTATGCTGCAGTCGAACCAGAAAAAATAGGTTTTTGTTTTTTTGTCATCGAACATTTCAATAACCAATTACATCTGGTGAATTATATTTTCCAAATAAGCCAATTAATGATAGATTCACTTCATAATCATTTAGACACCTATATAATCAAAAAATAAAGTCAAATTCAACCTTGATTTTAAAGATTCTGTCTGTATGAATTGTCTAACTTTATATTCAATAATCTATTTATAACAGTGTTATTACAATATTTAGAATTTTTTTTATATCTTGTTTCTTTGAAAGTGAGAAACAATGCAGACATAAGAATAAATCTAACAAATGCATGGACTTAAAATCAACACGGTTTGCTTTTAACTCATCCTTTAATCGATGGAGTTAAAAGTATTTTGATCTTTGACAAGAGACGTTAACGTTTCTCTCTGCCGACTGGCGACCACACGTATGAAAACGGCTGCTCAAGCCAGATTTAGGACAAGAGTATAAGTGAGAAGCCTGACGTCATCCGTCCGTGTCCCTGTCCCTGTCCGTGTCCCTGTCCCTGTCCGTGTCCCTGTCCGTGTCCCTGTCCGTGTCCGTGTCCCTGTCCGTGTCCCTGTCCGTGTCCATGTCCCTGTCCGTGTCCCTGTCCGTGTCCCTGTCCGTGTCCCTGTCCCTGTCCGTGTCCCTGTCCCTGTCCGTGTCCCTGTCCCTGTCCGTGTCCCTGTCCCTGTCCGTGTCCCTGTCCGTGTCCCTGTCCGTGTCCGTGTCCCTGTCCCTGTCCGTGTCCCTGTCCCTGTCCCTGTCCGTGCAGAGCAGTCTGAATGCAGAGGATGGGATGGGTGTGGCGTCTCTGAGCGTCATCTACGCCTCCATCATCGTCTCCTCCATGTTCCTGCCCCCCGTCATGATCAAGAATCTGGGCTGTAAATGGACCATCGTTGCTGGCATGGCCTGCTACATCTCCTACTCCGTCGGAAACCTCTATCCCGGATGGTAATGATGGACATTCATTCTTATATCCCTGTTTGTCATCATGTATTTCTGTTTGACCCTCGTTGACGTGATTACCATTACAGAGTCTGAAACGAGGCTGACGACTAAGAAGATGAGGAAAGAGTTTTTTTCCCCCGATATGTTATGACTAAAACTGATTTATCCGACACCGAGAAGAATCTTCTCATTTACATGCAGATTATAGCTTTCATTATATTGTCATCGCCACTGCAGCGTTGTGTTAACGCTGCATATAACTATTTCATGGATCATTTTCATTTTATATCCACATACACCTTAGGACGAGGAAGAACTGGATTGATTTTGGGATTTCAAAATAATGCATCAGAAGTGAAATTCCCATTCACCGTCACTACTTTAGTTTTAAAGTCTGCCTCAGCCGGTATGATGGATAAGTGTTTCTGTTTGAAGCGGTGTTTCAAACTACCACATCCAGCTGTCATACAGTAATTAGAGGGGGTATTATGGGATGTTGGTGTCGTATTTGGGAGCATGATTTTCCCAATTTTGCAGGAGGGCCCTGCTTCCAGAATGGTGTTGATCACTTTGTAGTTTCTTTCTCAGCAAAATATTCCCGCCTTTTCTCCCCCGCAGGTACACCCTCATCCCCACCTCAGTGATCCTAGGTCTGGGTGGGTCTCCTCTGTGGTCAGCTAAATGTACCTACCTCACCATCTCTGGAAATGTGCAGGCTGCCAAGGAGGGCAAAAAGGGCTCTGATGTCATCAACCAGTACTTTGGCATCTTCTTCTTCATCTTTCAGTCGTCGGCTGTGTGGGGAAACCTCATGTCGTCGCTCATCTTTGGACAGGACACCAGTATAGGTAGGGGGATGACTGAAACTGGATGTGTAGATCACATTGGTGGACATTTAACCCAGAATGAAATCTTTCCCCGACAGTCGACATCCCAGAGGAGCAGCTGCAAACCTGTGGAGCGGCTGACTGCGGCCTCAATGTCAGCAGCGTCAGCGCCGCCACCAGACCGGCTCAGACTCTAGTGTTGACTCTCGTCGGATGCTACATCGGTAACACCGGCATTTATACACTGATCAGCCATAACATTATAACCACAGATACATAATGTCAGTTATCTCGTGACAATAGCATCTGTCAGCGGATGGGATGTATTAAGGAGCAAGTGAACATTTTGTTCTCAAGGTCAATATGTAAAAAGCAGAATAAATGGGCGAGCATTTGGTTCTGACTGACGTTTACAAGGGGCCAAATTGTGATGGCTAGACGACTGGATCAGAGCATCTCCAGAACTGCAAATCTGGTTGATCCGCAGTAGTTAGTACCAAACAAAGTGGACTAAGGAATGACAAAAGAAAGTTAAAAAGTTCAAAACAAGCTTGAAACTTTATTAAATTAATAAACAAGCAAATAATAATTGATTTGGATTTAAAAAGAACTGAGATCTGGGGCGGTCCTTCAGTTTTCTGTGAGCTTGTTCCAAATATTTGAAGCATAAAAACTGAACGCTGCTTCTCCACGTTTGGTTCTGACTCTGGGGACACTGAGTAGACCTGATCCAGATGACCCGAGAGGTCTGGATGGTTCAGAACTAAGCAGAAAATCATAAATGTATATTGGTCCTGAACCGTTCAGTGCTTTGTAAACCAGCAGCAGGATTTTGAATTCAATTATCCGAGAGACAGGAAGTCAGTGTAGAGACCTCAGAACTGGACTGATATGATCCACTTTCCTGATTTTAGTGAGGACTGTAGCAGCAGCGTTCTGCACCAGCTGCAACTGTCTGATCCATTTCTTGGGAAAACCAGTTCAGACGCCGTTACAGTAGTCAAGTGGGCTGAAGATAAATGCATGGACTAGTTTTTCCAAATCCTGCTGAAACATCAGTCCTCTAATTCTTGCTGTACTCTTCAGTGATAGTAGGCCGTCTTTGTACCGTCTTAGTATGGCTGTAAAAACTCAAGTTAGAGTCCAGGACGACAGAGATTTCTGTCTCGGTCTGCACTTTTTAACATTAAAGACTGAAGGTGAGCTCTAACCTTTGACCTTCACACTTTGGCTCCAAAGAAGTACGACGTCAGCTTTGTCTTTGTTCAGCTGAAGGAAACTCTGGCACATCCAATGGTTGGATCCCTTCAGCGCTTGTACTGGACCATAAACCCCCGGTGATATTAGTAATGTACATTTGTGTGTCGTCGGCATAGTTATGGTAATTTATTTTGTTGCTATGCAAGATCGGCGCCGGTGGAAGCTTGTAGATGTTAAACAAAAGAGGCACCAGGATGGAGCCTTGGGGAACTCCGCATGCGATTTTGTTTTTTTTGGTTCTCAACCTATATCCAACCGGCAAACTTAGACTTTTTTTTCGAAATTGTAATTAAAAAAAGATAAATAATCAACCGTCTAATTAGTTTTTTTTTCCAAATAGTCAGGACAAGAAAATAAAAAATTTAAAATAAATAATGGATGATGATGATTTGCATACTTCTGTAAATGCTATAGCCGCTCATAAAGTGTTGTCTTCTCAGATCAGCAGCTGTCTAACAGTCGCTGTCGTCTGCGTTCTGTCGTGTGATAGGTGTCGGGCTGCTGGCGATGCTCATCGTGTCGGTGTTTCTGGATAACATTGACCGGGAGCAGGCCAGCCAGTTCCGTGGGAGCGGGGCGCCGTTCTGCCAAACCTTCCTGGCTACCTTCAGACTGCTGAAGGACTGGAGGCTGATCACCCTCATCCCCCTCACCATGTACAGCGGCTTTGAGCAGAGCTTCCTCGCCGGGGAGTACACCAAGGTGAGGAGAGCTGAACTTATCACGTTTGATGTCGTCCTTAGAAGAGATGAGGAGGAGCTCCAGGAATCTGATCATGAGATCTAGGAGGACTATTCCTTTACAACAGCGTCATGATTACCAATGGGGGGGTCAAACTCAATCGCAGAGGGGGGCAAAATTAAAGTTGGAGATTACATAAAAGGCCGAACGGGTATTAAATTGGCCGTGTTCGATCTGAGGTATTGTGACAATTTTATTCTTATTATTTACTCGTTATATAGAATTCTGAACAAACCAAAGGAACAGAAAATAGTCAAATTATAGATTTAATTCAAAATACATTAGCTTAACTAATTTTTTGGGGCCGGATCTAATTGTTTTGTGTTCACCTGTGGAATATAAAGTAAATATTCTCTTTCCGTATCACTTCTTTTGGGCCAGGATCCGACAAAAATATATGTAACATTGTAAAACATTGAAGTTTTTGTATTTATATTGGTTGTATTGAATAATTTCTCTATGTACGTCCGTGTTGTGCTTCTCTGCAGAACTATGTGACGTGCGCTTTAGGAATCCATTATGTGGGCTTTGTGATGATGTGTTTTGGAGCCTCAAATTCTCTTTGCTCCTTTCTCTTTGGGAGACTGGCTCGGCTTACGGGGAGGACTGCGCTCTTCCTCCTGGGTAAAATCTCTTCATATACCGACCGAGGACTACATCCACCCGTTTTCTGTATCCTGTGTAGGATTGTGGGGTTGGCTGGAGCCGATCCCAGCTGTCACCGCACAAGAGGCGGGCTAACACACATAAGGACAAAAAAAAACCCCCAGCATGCTCACATTACATATGTACTATTAATAGTCATATATTCACAATGTTGCATGGCATTGTGGGAGGAAGCTGGAGTACCCGAAAGGAACCCACGGAAAATTGGGCAAGGGGCATGCAAACTCACCCAGAAATGTCCCAGGTCCCCAGGTGGATTTGAACCCAGAACCTCCTTGCAGTGGGCCAATAGTGCTAAAAGTAATACTAGTCAGAACTCATGTGTGGGAATTAGCCATCATTGAGGTTATAACTCGTCCTATGAGGGTGAACAATGATGAGTAAGACAACTATGTTTTCACGTCTTCAGTGGAAAACAGTTTTGAATGTGGATCTTTCTTTTTTTTTTTATATTGCACATATAAACTAACTTTTCCACCGAAGCCAAGAGTAAAAAACTTTTTTGAAATGTTTTGAGACTTTTTCCTATTTAAGGTATAATACTTTAAATTAATATTTAAGTCACCAGCAAATCCTGTATCGTCATCATCATCATCATCATCAGCTTCATCGTCACATATTATTGGTTACCCAGCTTTAGAAAAGAAAAAAAAAAAAAAAAAAGACACTTTAATAGACATTGTGAAGATTCTGATCTGAATGATTTTCACATCCGTATACTTTCAGCTGCTCTGACCAACTTCTCCTGCATCATTGCTCTCCTGCTCTGGAAGCCTCATCCTGACCAGCTGGCTGTCTTCTTTATATTTCCTGCTCTGTGGGGTATGGCGGACGCTGTCTGGCAAACTCAGACCAACGGTGTGAAACTGTGACCCAATGGATCGCCTGTATTCTCTTACGGCCCTTTACTGACCTACAGATGTTAACGTGTGTAATCAGAAAACTATTACTCTGAATTGTGTTATTGGTGAGTTTGTCTCTCAGAAGATTATCCCTGATGATTGGACTGAGTTTTTATTAGATGACTATGATTGATCAACTGGGTTTGTGGGATTAGTATTCTGGAGGTGGGTCCAGAAGAAGACACTGTCAGGTAACTGTCAGGTAACAGAAACAGGTACTGAGGTGCAGCTGCTCCAGGAGCAGATCGGCATTCAGGGCAAAACGGTGAAATAAAAATATCTGAAATGCTCAAAATCAGCATTTCCAGCTAACTTAGAGAGAAATGTCATCATAAAATGGTTCAACATTACTCTTTAATCCCATTACAAAGTCGTAACGGTCTCAAATCTAGAACAGTGTCACTAATAGATGGATAGAAACTTTATAAATTCCCACAAGGGAAATTTATGGGGTGGTTTAGGAGAAAAAACAAGAAAAATCCTGCATAAACGCATATATAACAATAAAAACATTTTAAAAAAAAAAGAGGGAAAAACTAAATTTTAAGTATTACTGGGAGATCCTGAGACACAAAACTTCCTTATATTATTAAACTATTGTTGAGAATAAGATTCCTGGCTCATTTCAAGATGTTCTTAATCTAAATCTATAATGTTAAGAAATCTTACCAAGCAAATTTTCACTTCTTCTATTTTCTGATATTTATTTTTATTTTATGTGTTCATTATTTTTGTACTTAATTTTGAACTAGATTTTTTTCAAGTGTAATCTACCCTCTAGCGCCACCCACAGGATATTTTAGCAAAGCTCTAAGTATGGTAAAATTGTTTGTAATTTGCTGGAGACTTTGATATTGTGTGATAACATTTTTTTGTGATCACACTGTTGGACTTTAACGTACATTTTTTCTCCTCCTTTTGTCTGATTCCTGTCCTGCAGCCCTTTACGGCATCCTTTTCCCTCAGGACAAAGAGGCAGCGTTCGCCAATTACCGCATGTGGGAGTCGCTCGGCTTCGTGATCGCCTTCGCCTACAGCACCTTCCTGTGCCTGGAATACAAACTGTACATCCTGCTGGTGGTTCTGCTGCTGACCGTCGTCACGTACCCCATAGTGGAGTACCACCAGTACAAGAATCCCACCCAGCCTGTCCAGGAGGGCTCCTCCCTCATTGCCAAAGATGCCCTGGAAACCGATGAACCCAAGTTTGTTTGCCAGACAGAAATGTAGAAGAGACTGAATGTCAAGTAAAAAAAAGAAGAAAAATCATTAAGATGCCAATCAGGTGTCAGAAACTGGTGTAGGTTTTTTAACAAACGCAAAAATATGTGATGGGAAGATTTTAGAAGGCCAGGCTGAAACTTTGAAGAAACTTTTGAATGAATCCTTTTGTCACTAGAAAAACTACAGAATTTCAATCACAACTAGAAAACGAGCTGCGAATAAACCCACAATGCTGGAACGTTCATACTTGACGATGAGTAAAATACTTTATAGAAAGAGCCATAACATTAAAACCACCTGCCTTAACGTGAGGGCCAACACACGCTCTGCATGTTCTATAACCTTTTCTATCAGAACCAGAATGAACTTTGTCAGCAATTTTAGGCTGCAGTAGCTTTTTGGAGGGGCGGGACAACACAGACCTGTCTTCTCTCCCCGTGCACCTCACCAGATCTCACTCCTATAGATCACCTATTCTGATGCGAGCTTCCTACACATCAGCTTCCCTCCCACTGAAAGGAGCCATTGCCATGCGACAGTGTCAAATTATCTAAACGAGCAGTGCAGTTTGACAAGTTTGTCAAACTGTTAAATATTCCTAATTTCTTACACACACATCCATAATGATTGTTTTGTAAACTCAGGATGAATTTAAAAAAAAGCCATATTGCTATTGTCACGGTAAATAAACGCTATTTTTCCAATAAAGTTTTCTTTTTCCTACCCCCCCCCCCGTTCTGTACATAATTGCAATTAAAAAAAAAAAAAAAGTTGTATTTTACTAGAATTTTTGCTTTCTATGTAATTATTTTTGTATGTTTTATATAATGTCATTAATTTTGGCATTACATCCTTGTAAGCCGCCTTTTATAATAAAAGTGCTTTGAGCCACGATTCTTTCATGAGAGCTTTTATACGTACCTAAATGATGACCGTTGGTGGCGGACAAACGGAATTCCAGTGAGATGGCAGAGATCATTTTAATAATTCATCACTTTTCCCTGATGTTTCCATCCATTCGTCCATCTTCATCATCTTATCCGGTGTCGGGTCGCAGTAGCAGCAGGAAAAGGAAGGGAATTGCAGACGTCCCTCTTCCCAGCATCACTCTCCAGCTTATCCTGGGGTAACCCATTCCATTTGTCTAAAACTAAACTCCCTTGTATTGTTGTCCCGTGTTTCAAACACTTATTCCTTTACAAGTATTTCTCATTCACAGCACATTTTAAGGTTCTTTACCGCATCATAATCCAACTTTACACCCTAAAGTTTCTTTGTGGAATTTACAGCATAACTACATTTAAAACCTTGTGCGGTAAATAAAACCGTGCTTCGTCAGCTAGTGGTGAGGCCTTTGGGACAATGGTCTGTGCGGTAGGGTTTCTGTGAGGCAGCTACTCACCTCTTCACTCCGACATAAACAGCAGCATCATCTGCAAACCGCTTTGAGGCATCAAAATCCCCTGATTGTCATGATTCTGCCGTGATAAAAGAACATCCAGGGACAGCATGCTGCATTTCAAATGGTGCTTTTTATTGCAATGTGTTGCATTCCCACATTCATAGATGTTATAGATGGTTGGTTAGTCAAAGCATCATTTCATCAAGGTTGGCATCCTCACCTTGGAAAAAAGCAGAGGGATCAAATGCACGAGGTGTTTGTGTTTTTGAGTGTAGTAGAGAAGTGTGTGTGTGTAAACTTGAGCAGCCACGAACATTATGAATGAACAAACCTCCATATTTAGACTTCCAGTAGATGCAAAGAAAGTTTTCTTTTTTTTTTTTAAAACTGTCAAACAAAATGAGTTTTGTTTGTCTATCAGCCTACAGGGCTCTCATTCCCTACGGGGACTGCACCCGGCCTGAGACTGATTGTCTACAACATTCCAAAGAAAAGGTAGATTTCTGTATATTCACGGTACACACCTGAAAAAAAAGGGGTGGGTGGGGAGGGAGGGTTAGGGGGTATTAAAAGAGACAAGAGAAAAAGAGAAAATATAACATGCATAAAATTCTCCCGGATGAACATTGTCACTCATATCGTCTTGTAATAGCTGCTCCGATGCCTCTTTAAAAACAAACTTTACATGAGTAATATACAAAACTGGACAAAAAAAATGAGTAAAATGTTTAATATATATTTATATATATATTTATTTATATTAATTTGTACAAGGGAGAAAGTGGAACCTTGGTCATATTTTTTTTTTCTTTTTCTTTCGCAAATTCTCCAGAGAAAGCATTACCAGCCCACCCCACCCCCTCCCCCCAAAAAAAACAAAAAAAACAAAAGAAACCAAAACAAGACAAAAGTGGTGAATTAATAATCAGACTTCTGTTAAAATCTCTGAAACAACATCCAACCTCAACGCGGTCGCAACTCTTAACGACCGACGCCAGCGTGACTTTCACACAGAGATTAGTTTTTGAACACCTGCGTCAGGAATGAGTGGGAGTTATGAGTTAAAGGACAGTGGAGAGTCTGAGCGGTCCACAAACTACCAGAACCATTTTTGGACCAATGACAAGCGAGGACACTACAACTTTTTCATGAATTGAGGTTTAAAACCGTCGACTCCTTTCATGAATGGAATATATCTGATGCATCAATAGTTTGTTCTGTCATATCCCCCCCCCCCCCTTTGGAGCCAATCTTGGTATCAGCACATGGCAACACATTCTACATAGGGCAGCACAAGAATGTGACAAGACACGCAAAAACAGAGGAGAGAAGCAACACGGTGTGTAGTTATTCATGTCAGTGCACAAACGTTGCTAGGAAGCAGATGTGAAGTCTCACACAACCAGAAATCTTGCAAACAGAAGCGAGTGTCCACCTTGGTTTAAGGAAAAACATGTTCTAATCTTGGGAGAGAGAGAGAGAGAGAGGGAAGGCGGGGCGGCTACGGAGCGATGTGACGATCGATGTTTACCAAAACTGTCTCGTGAGCAGGAATGTTTGGAGGGTTCAAGCAGGAGGCGTTTGTGTTTCACAGCACACTGGTGTCAGTCGACAGCGCAGAGAGAGAGACGGGAGGGAGGGAGAGAGAGAGAGAGGGACGTCACCTGAATAAGAGTGGCATAGTATATATATATACTGAGGATCGGTCGGTATAGAGAGCGAGAGAAAAGGAGGTTATAGACAAGATATAAGTTTATACAATTTCTAGTTATTCAGATAAATGGGTCTCCACTCGGTTCTTCATTAAGAACCTGTGCAACTCTTTCATTTTAGTCTACACATTTTCGATTTACATTCAGGGGCCGTTATTTAATCTTATCTCTGAACGCTGGTCCGATCGGGAGACCTTTTTTTTCTCCTCCTGATGGCCTTTCCTTATTTTTCGCTCCGAGCTAATCCGATATATATAAAGTGCAAAATTAGATTGTATTTGCAAATTCCTGGAATAAATCGATTCTTCTACGCGTGTAAAAAAGTCATTTAAAATACACTTCTTCTGTTATTTCTTTTTTTTTTTTATAAAGGTGAAAAAATGTTTTTAAAAAAAACCCTGGTTAACAAGGCCAGTGTTAAACAGCAAAGGAGCAAAACTTCACTGCACAAAATATATATACTGCAGAAAATATATATACACGAGGCACCTCAAGTTTGGTATGAAGGATTCTGTTGATGGGGGAAAAAAAAAAATATTGTTTTTGATACCCCCTCCCCCCAAGAAGGAGATAAAAAGCTGAGTGAGATCAGATATTGGCTAAATTCACAGAGAGGGGTCTATTTGTGTGATGTTTCTATAAATACGTGTTGCTCCAGTGTTTATTCTACAAACCCAGGTCGACGTGAGGAAATGCTTCTTTTAGTTAAGGTGCATAGCTATTGGTTGCAAATGTTTTCTTTCTTCCTGTAAACGAGTGACAGCACTTCAGGCACAAAAGACCTCACTGACAAAAAAAAAAAGAAAAGGTGGAGGCGTCTCCAGGCGGACCTAACTTAGGGACGTGTGCAGAATGTTAGCGAGAGGCCACTTTGAAGGACAGACGGAGTCTAGGGCGATGGAGGGGGAGACGAGCATGCAGAGGATCCGGCAGCAGAATATCTCTGTGGGGGGATTTAACCAAAAAAGGGGGGGTGCTACATTATGTCCAGTGATGGCGAGGTTTGCATGTGATATCCATCAAACATGTCGAAGCTTTGGTCATTTTACTATTGACAAATGCAAAAAAAAAAAAGAAAAAAGAAAAAAAAGGCTACATCAGTCGAGAGAGTTAGAAAAAAAAAGACACAAAAAAAAAAGGATCCCACTTATATACACAACCAGGCAATGCTTCTCCATAAAACCAAGGCTCCACACTCCCAGATCTGCTTAAACTTTTGACAACAGAGAAAATTAAATAATATGGCCTTTTTTTTTTCTTTCTTTTTTTTAAATGAACCCGTACAAAAAGCCAGTCCACACTGCTTCTCTCTCAGTAAAATCACATTCAGCAGTCGCTAAAAAAAAAAAACACAAACCATTCTCTGGCATAGTTATCTGAAACACCCACAGGTACTGTGCAGGGTCTAAAGAGTAGAAGAAGAAAAGAAATCAAACCAGGACATCTTGGACTTTTCCATCTTCGAGAACACCACATATACAGTATTAATCACTTACACACATACATACGCGCTCACTGACAGTCATATACATACAGACGTACATCAGAAAAAAAGAAAAGAAAAAAAGAAAAGAGTAGAAAAAACAAAACATAAAATAAAAACATGACGGAGGCAAGTAGTTTTTTTGTTTTTTTTTGTTGTTTTTTTCTTTACCACAAACTCGGAGCACTAGTCTTTTGTTGATTCTGAACAAATACATATTCACATTTCTCTGTTATATACATCATGTTAAAAACTTTAAACCAATGTTACAAAAGAACCTTGTACCTATTAATCGTGTTGAGGAAGGAGGGACTGAATGGCTGTTGCATAAAAAAGGTGACAGATGCATTGGTTCTATTTGGCATGTTGTTGTTTTTTTCTTTTTAAAGTTTTATGTTGCAGGTGATGCTGAGAGGATGCGGGGGTTGGGGGGGGGGGACCATTTCCATAGAAATGCCTATTTCTACGCAGAAAAGTGACAAAGAGGGGTAGTCAATACTGTCTGTGTGAAGTCAGAACAGAGAAGCAAGAAGAGGAGGCTGACCTTTGCAGAGTCCTTCCAAACACCTCCACACACCCCCAAAACAAAAAACAACATTCGTCCACTTTGTGCAGCTTCTCTCTCTCTTTGGAGTATTTCAAAAGAACCGAACATTGGCAGAGGAGAGTCTGACGCCGTTTCCACACTGTGAGAAACGTCATCAAATTCACAGGTGGTAACCAAAGAAGCTCGCCCCCAACTACAAAATCACTTCCTCTTCCTGATCGATGCATTTTCTCTTCCATCACTTTAACAGCAATGAGTAATCGGTGATAAAATGGACACAAATCTGAGAGCAGCTAGACAAGATTCCCTCTAAATTCTGATTTGAATAATAGAGAAATCAATTCCCCCCCCCCTAGTTCTCTGTCCGTTCTTCAGGTAGACACTTGAGACTGAAATCAGAGTGTTAACCATGACAATACGGGATGGGGGAGGGCTGAATTCATTTTTAAAAACTTGACAAAGAGGGAAGTTTTAATCAGATATAACTGAAAGTCAAGTGTGGGGACAGTCAAAAAAATGTTTCACTAGTTGAAAATACGAGGACAGCTGACTTACGTCGTTTGTAAGGCGTTCTGGATCACATATTAACCGGTACCAGCTTCATTAGTGAAAGACTGGTTGTTTATTATTATCAGTTAAATATTCATGAAATTAATTACAATATTATTTATCAGATAATATGAAATATATTAATCTTATATCTAATTAAGTCATAACACGCTAATCAAACCCAAATAGTTAAAGGGCGCCATCTTAGGCTCTGGGATACTCTTTCAACAGAATTTATTCAAAGTCACCTTTTCAGCTGAGCACAAAGTGGTTCTCACATCATACAACATTGGAGGAGGAGGAGGAGGAGGAAGAGGACGAGTTGGTGGGTGGAATGTTGACCTTGCATATTATCCCTCTGTATCTGGGTAACATTGCATACGGTGAAGTATCTCAGTAAAAACAGTACACAGGAAAGCCCTATTTCACTGAAGTAGCATCAGACTGGATGGTGTTGACCTCGAGTGAGCGATGAGTCGGGTTGGTGATGACGGACACTTCCTATGTGTGATGAGGTCTGTGTTGGAGGCAAAACCTTCTCCACAGACTCTACAGCTGTGTCCAGGAGGAAGATTTTAAAAAACAAAAAAACAAACACACAAACAAACAAAGAACCAAGAACAAAGACTCACACAGGAGTCGTTCAAATTGGAAACATCTGATTTTGTGCTGGAGTGGAAGATTTGACAGAAGCGAAACCAATGAGGGCCTTTGTGATCTCCGATTAGGATTATTATTCCTGGGTAGAAAGCGCTTCAGAAACTGAGCATGTAAGTCCTAATGAGCCCAAATGTTTTTTTATTTCAATATTTCAGAGAAGCTAGTGTTAATTTTGCTCAGCTGTTTTTTTCAATTTAGTCTTAGTCCTGTGTCAAATGTCCTCATTATTTATATCATATTTAGTCAAATGTCCTCATTATTTATATCATATCTACTCAAATGTCCTCATTATTTTTATATCATATATAGTCAGATGTCCTCATTATTTTTATATCATATATAGTCAAATGTCTTCATTATTATATCCTATTAAGTCAAATGTCCTCATTATTTATATCATATTTAGTCAAATGTCCTCATTATTTATATCATATTTAATCAAATGTCTTCATTAACTCGTATAATATTTAGTGTTTCTCTTTTAGTCGACTAAACCTCTAGCAGAAAGAAATCCAGGTATTTTAGTCTGGTAATGGACAGAGACATCCAAAGTCTTTTCTTAGACATCAGGTTATTACATTTATCACATTTTATTCTCACATCTCTTATATAATATTTTATTTAGCTTGTGATGGTCTGATGAAAAAACAGGATGGATGATGAAGAATGCAGCTCTGCAAAAGGTGTCTGTCAATCTCGTGGGAAAACATCCAGACGTGGAACTTGTTTTGATTTGCTTTACTGGATAAACCTGAGACTGTATTTAGTTTTTAAAACAAGATTCATCTCTTGGTTTTTATCGCCAACAATACTGGATGCGGTTTCAGTCACAGTTAGTGTTGGATTAAGTCGTTTCCATCTTCATCTTGTCCTCATCATGGGAAAAAAAAAAACATGTCGTTAGTGAACTTTCATGTTCGCTGGCAAAATTAACACTAGTCCTGGTATGCTTTTTCATTTTTCTTAAAGCCGTAAAAGTAACGGCTGCCAGTTGCACATATTTTCTTTCTTTTTTTTTTTTTTTTTTTTTTTAAATTGGATAACAGAGGTTTGTAATCGCTGAGAGAGACAGTGTCCGACTGAGCAACAGTAGTCGACAGCAAACTGCGTTTGTGTGTGTAGCCAGTGAGGTGAAGTCCTCAGGGAACCAGAGCTGGAGGGAGCAGTGAGTCGAATCCCTCACCCAAAGAACCGGAGGGGCAAAAAGCAGGTCTGCAGGAGGTGAGGAGAATTAAAAAATAACAAAACAAAGAGAATGTTTTTTATGACTCAACCCGCCCTGTTCTGATTGGTTTCGATGACAGATTTAAAGTAATTACCCATCACATATTTGTTAGGAACTTCTATTACTAAAGCCTCTACTTAAATGTCATTATATAGGAACGATATCCAAAACAGTGTTGTTTACTGCGACTAGGAGAGCAGCGCTGGTGTGGCTGGGTATCATTGGCTTCACCGGACATCACTGTAATCGCAGCAAAAGACACGCGTTGAGGTATGTTTTTCTTTTATACAATGGTTACAAACACGAGTACTCTCTGAAAAGTTCTTCTTGAAAGTATTGTACATACATAAGAATAAAAAAAAGAGGAGAAAGCAAGAGAAGATGGCTAACTAGCTCCCTGGTTACCACAAGAGAAAGCCAAGCAATCAAACCCATTTTTTTCCCCTTGTATTCTTCTTTAGAAAGTATGGCTCCGGTTAGGATTCCGAAGGGATCCGAGATTTAGCTAGATTTTTAAAATCGATTGCTTAAAAATTTCTTTTTCACATTTCAGGAGGTGGAACGAGTTCCTCCTCCGTTTGCAACATGTAGCGGTATTACAATATCGTGATGCCTTAAAAAATAATCTCAAAAAACCATGAGCTGATGTTGAGAAGAATTTCAAAAAAAGGGAAACTTTAAAAAAAAAGAAAAAAAAAAAAAGTTCTGAGTAATCAATTAATGACATATTTTTTTTCTTTGAAAGGAAAGCAAGAGAAGAGTGAGCTCACCCCCAAGTCTTTGTCCTTCTGTACTGTACAATACTGCCCACCTGCACAGTGCGCATGGCAAACAACACTGATAGGCCGAGAGATAGTGTTAAAGATACACAGAGAGAGAGAGAGAGAGAGAGAGAGAGAGAGAGAGAGAGAGAGAGAGAGAGAGAGAGAGAGAGAGAGAGAGAGAGAGAGAGAGAGAGAGAGAGAGAGAGAGA